>JAUEKX010115842.1:0-12044 GCA_031834005.1 Dendronotus venustus
TTTTTTTCTTATCATTAAGATAAAAAGAAGAAGCTTAAATTTACTGAAAATTTTTGTAATAATGTATTTTTAAATGTATGAGCTAAATAAACTAAATCAAAGCCAATGCCATTAAATAAATATTGAAAAATAAATAATATGATAGCACAACGTAAAGTCAATTTTGATTTTTATAAAATAAAATAGATAAATAATAAAAAACAAGCAAATGTGAAACTGCCAAAATTCATTCTTCAACACTTCGTGTTGTTTTTACTCACAAGTGCACCATCTTTGAAGTATCGTATATTTCTCGCAATACATGCAATAATGATTACAATAAGAAACGTATTGTCTTCCTTTCTTGGATTTGCAGTTGGTCTTTGGGCCTGGACGCATTGTTGTAGGTTTTGTTGTGGGTTTTGTTGTAGCTTTGGTTGTTGCTTTGGTTGTAGCTTTGGTTGTTGCTTTGGTTGTAGCTTTGGTTGTTGCTTTGGTTGTTTTTGGCTTCGTGGTTGGGCCAGTTGAATCACAGGAACAATGCTAAAATTATGAAGAAAGAAAAACTTTCTTCACATTCTTGCCTTTTATTAATTTACTAATAGTCACCAAGAATCTCTTCATCGCTAAGCATCCTTAAAGAACTATGCAGAATTTTATTAATAAGGCTCCGGCTAATTTATGTTGCAGTTAATGAATTTTAACCGAAATCGCCAATTCTTCCTTATTGAGAACAGGAAAGTACAGGTGAGAACAGATGAGAACAGATAAGAACAGGGACTTAAATCGAAGAAAATTAACTTACATCACAGATATCCTTATTAGGGCAAGGTTTTGTACAAGCTTGCTGACAATGATCTGCCAGGTTGCACCAATTATCTATGTCAGTCCTTCCTATCCAAGGACCACGAGCTTTGCATTTACCCTTTACAACGGGTCCGGTTGGTGGTTGGGGTCTTTTAGTTGGTGGTTGAGGTGTTGGCTTACAAGAATCAGTAACAGCCTTACAGGTTTTTATAGAATATGCTGAATTTCCAAGAGCAGCATTTTTTGCTGCATTCATCAAAGGATATCTTCCTTGCCCACAGACTTTTCCACTAAAATCATCAAGATCAAGAGCCCAGAACATATATCCTTTCATTCCATGCTTCTTCATAACATTATTGATTTTGTACTGGATGCTTTCTTGGTCATCATAACCAATAAAGTCCTTATTAACTGATCCATAAGGAGCATGGACTTTGCTTGATTTTGTGCAGACATGATTTTCCCATTTTAAGTTGCAAATTTCATAGTAAGCTAAAAACCCTGCTGAATTAGTATAACTTCCTGCGGAACCACCACCTATGGCTTTGCTCCCAATCTCCCATTGACACTTTTCAGCCAATTTGAAGGTTCTTCCATATGATGCAAGTCCAAGAACCAACTTTTTTGGGTTAGCTCCTTTTTCAATCCAGGTTTCTACAGTAAGATGGACATTATGGGGTCGAGCAGCAGGGTCGGTATTACTGTTGTGACCAGTGGTATCTTTCCAAGCACCATACATATCATATGTCATCAAGTTCACAAAATCCAAAGCTTCAGAGATCTTTTTTACTTCATAAGAGATTGCTGTAGCAGCAACAGCAGCCTTAACAGCGGCAGTAACAAGTAAACCATGGGGTTTATAGGCGGCAGATAGTTCCTGGCAGAGTTTAGTGAATTTTTGTCTATCACCAGGTTCCGACCCTCTTTCTCCAGGATATTCCCAATCCAAATCCAAACCATCAAAACCTGAAAATTGGAAAAAGAAATTGTATAATGTAAGTGTTTCCATCATTTTATACTTTAGCTCATTGTATATCTATTAAATTTATCAATTAATATTAGAAAACATTTTTGAAGGAGAGAAAACTTTGTTTTCAAATTATCTGTAACACTTACCGTATTTTTTTAAATAGGGAATTGATTTTCTGATGAAATATCTTCTGGAATTGTATGAATGGACCATCTCTTTGAATCCATTCGAACTATGAGTCCAACCTCCAATAGCCAAAAGCATTTTTAAATTTCTGTCCTTTGTTTTTAATGATCGCATCTAAAATCCAATTAACGTTGTTATAACAAAAGTAAAACAATTTCAGTTACCACAACTGTTCACCGATTTTTCAGATTCAAATCGAATAGGATAAATAGAGCATATTTTATCAATTTAGCGCTTGTTTACTTACTTCGTTAAAAAGAGCTTCGTCGTTCCATTCATATTTACCGATATGATAACCTCCTTCATTATCGTTAATAACTTTCCCAAAGGAGAAGATCAAATGGGTACATAATCCTGTTTGATAGTCTCTCGACATTATGAACTTTCCATCACCATTCCGGTACTGTGCCCAATTCGTGAAATAACAGACACGAACGTACGATTCCACTGCCAAAATGAAAGTTAACAAAAGTGTTAACTTGACAAGACTTGCCATTTCAACGAAATAATTCTGAACTTCTGGAAGGTTCCAAATTAAAAGAATTAGTCGATTTTGTCTTGTTTATTTCTGGTTTACTGCTTACTTGCTGCTTTGAAAACAAACTAGTCTAGTAACGCTTAGGAGGGATTCCTACCGTATACTAAACAGTTGTGTTGCTGCTGTGATATGAAGCTTGAAGAAGCTTGCGTTTTCTGATTCAACTTGTGCTAATCGGAGGCTTTTATACGAGTTCTTGTCAACTGTTAGGAGGTCGTAAAATGACGTGAAGATCCTGTCTCTTTTGTTTGCTGTCGATTGTTGTGACACAATTCCGCCAACAGGTTCATGATCATCTGGAATATGCACAACTATATTGAGGCGCCTCAAAGGGAAAACATGTTTGAAACGTCAATGGAGACATCCTGTATCTAAAACCTTTTGACCAAAAACATAATTATGAAATGCATAAATCAGTTAGCAACATCAATGAAGTGTGTAATCACGGCAATAAGAATAATGATTACTTTTTATGATTATTTTGAAACAAAAAATTTCTTAATTAATGTTTTTACTGGCATCATTTGACTATGACCACGCACATGTTGTAATTTATAACAAAATTTATATGCAACAATTTCAACGACAACTTTAATGTGTAGGAGGTTGCCTAACTTTTCAGTCATTTATGTCTGTCTGTTCAAGTTATTTGTAATACGATGTATTACAACGTACATATTTAATGGGTGAATAAAAAGTTTAATCTAGTAAATGTAAAAGCAAAACACTTTGGCTGGGGAAATGGAGTGCTCACTAACTATATTCCCATCAAAAAGCACAAGTCACAAAGATTTTTGTAGTAGTTTATTTTGTCATCAAGAAATAATCTGTTTTCTAGAATTCTCAAAACGATACAAGCATTTAACAATCAATGTCATGACACAAGGTATTCAATTTTGAAACATTTAAAATGTTGCCATCATGCACGGTTCCAGCAGGATCCTTTTTCATCTTTTTCATATAATTCAAATACAAAGTGAATTCTGGAGCGCAATATAAGACTTGAGAGTGATTTCTCTCCCACTATCAAGTGTAGTACATACGGAAAACACACAATAGTCTGTTTCTACCATAAGAAATTTGATTTAGTTTAATAATTTAATAGGAAGTTTCTCGAAATTTGTGGGCTAAAAGGCATTTTATCGAAATAAGCTTTTCTTCTTATTTTTCTTATTTTTGTGTTTGTTAAAGAAAAGAAGAAATCTGTTTTCTTTAATAGGCTTTTAATCGGAATTCTCTTTTTCTGAAGATTAAAAGAGGTATACAATTTAAGAAAAAAAAGAAAAGAAACATTAAAAATATCTAGCATAAAGGATGCAATTATGGTTAAAGAACGTACGTGGCTATTCTCCCAATCTCTAGATCGTTTTTTAATCACAATCTTTTCTCCTTAATTTGTATGTTGTTAATTAGGACACGCGTATTGTCTTCAGGAAATCTTTAAACGTCTTTCCTATGAAACCAAAAGAGAAATCACTTCACTACTAAAAGTTATTGTGTCATGACTCAGTCAACTGATATACCTGTTTTAGATTACTATTAGAATAGAATTAGTCATTCTATTTTTTACAGACAGTTGCAGTATATTCTTAAACTATCTAAATAGGAAAGCTTATTCACCATCTGTGCTTATATCCTGCTTTTGTCTATAGAGTTTATTCAAAATTCACAACACAGTGCCAATGTCATCACACGAGTGTTTGTAATATACTACCATATCTTTATTTGTGATTGGAATGTGAACATAATGTAAGGAAGCCTTATATAGGACAGAAAAGAAAATGATGAACAATGCAAGCAAAGAATGGTGGTTACTTTATTTTTAAAAGAGAGCAAAACTTGACCCTTATAAAAGAGGGGGAAAGTTATTTTGGTTTGTTATTTGTACAACAATCATGTTTTTCTTCCTTGATAACTAACAAATGTATGAAAGTCATCCTAAGATCTTGTATATGTAGTTTTTGGAACCCAACTATAGCTTTTACTTGGGGTACGTCTAAGAATCTTGTTAATAATAATAATAATAATGTGAATAAAGAAGCTGTCAGTGATGAATTACATATTGCTGAGGACGTGACAGTGTATTTTGTGTATGGATGTCGGCCTTTTATGTCTATCTTATCATCGAAACGTTAATTAACATGTTAATAGAATTGAAGGACATGTGACTCAAAGATATTTTTGTAAATAAAGGTACTTTGTAATTACTAATTAAAATCAGCTCAAAGATTTGAATCAGTTTATGTCAACACAGGCTGGTGGGAGACATTTCTATAAATCAAACAAAATGGTGTATGGCACGAACACGACTGCTAATCACAAGTGCTTTCAGATAGCACTTTAAATTTTGAGCCTAAATTAGCACAAAAACGGCGTGTCAGTGTCAATAAATTTGAAAAAAATTATCTCTCTTTAAAACTCCTAACGTATAATATTTTGAACGAGCACGAAGTGTTAGAGGGATGAAAGCATATACAATATGAAATGATATAACTTCGAATTAAATCTCGTTAAAATATTGAACATGAAAATGTTGTTATACACACGCCATATAGTTAACATAAATAGTTACAATTAACATTTGGTTAAAATTAAAATAAACTAAATTATATATTGATAAAATATTTTCAAATCGTTCCAGCGCTCATCATCTTGACAAATTCTATAGAAAAACAGGACATGAATTTTAATTAAACATCAAATTTGTTTTTGCTGTACAGTTACTACACTTTATTTCAAAGTGGAAAGCTTTAACTTGAAAAAATGAAAGTAAAGAAAAAATATATAGGTGCCTAAAAGACTGAAGTAAAAGAAGAAATAAGAGTAATTAATAAAAGGTCAAAAATCAAAATCAAAAATAGAATCAGCTGGTTTGGGTTTCATGATTAACATTTTAATCATAAAAAAGTTATTCCTTTAATTTACAGTCAAATTTACAACAAAACTGTGAATGAAATTTTTTTTACGCAAGAACAATTATTATAATTGCTTTTGTGGTGATCGTGTTTCAGGAAAACATTGACGTAATAACAAATTATATATTTAGTGCATAGACATCTTCTTTGTTATCCTATGATTTATGGTATTAATTAATTCGAGATTTTACTTATATCCCTTCTTATATTGAAAGAGAGGGAAGCAAATCAACTTGTGTATTGAGTAGAAGAGCAAAGTAAATCATGAATCATGTGTAGATTCTTGCTTAATGTCGTTGCTTACGTTCCTAATGCAACTCCAGTGTTGATGAGTATTCAGATAATACTACCTACGTTAAAAAGTTAGATAGGTAATAAAATAATAGAACTGATAAAGAACATTTTTAATATTTGGCAACCGCTATATCTCAAACTTTTCAAAGAAACTATCAAATTGTATGTTACTGATATTTCTTAAGAGACTAAATCTGAGTAAGTAGGTTTTAGTCATTTACCTTCGTAGTCAACCTCTCCATCTCCATCAGTATCTGCTTCTTTGATCATTTCTTCTAGTTCTTCGTCAGTAAGTTTCTCTCCTAGATTCGCCATAACGTTTCGTAACTCTTCCCTGCTAATTTTACCACTGCCATCTTTGTCGAATATATTGAACGCCTGTTCAATAAAAAAAAAAACAATTCAAACTCAGAGGCGGATCTAGAATGTAGCAAATACATGCGAAGGAGAGTGAAAATAAAATCATCTTGTACTATTTCTCATTGTCATCACTGTATTTTGCTCTCCTACGCATGTATTTGCTACATTCTAGATCCGCCTCTGAAACTTTATTATTTATTGCGAAATTTAATCGATTCATAGATTCGAAATCATTTAGCTTTACCTTGACTAAATATAAAAAAAGAATTTGTCTATGGGTCGGGTTTGGAAACTGAAAATTTATAAATCGGTTGTCGTAAAAATGAAATCAACAAAGGTCACTAATTATAAACAAGAACACGAAAGAGCACTCACCTAGGCCTTATGTTCTTATCTATATTTTCTATAGTTAAATATTGTGTGAAGTGGAAAGTGTTTTTCACGTCTTGTAGCATTACTTACCTCCTTTATTTCTGCATCAGCATCAGAATTCTTATTTTTTGAAGCCATCATTGTTAGAAACTCGTCAAAATCTACTTCTCCATTCCCATCAGCGTCGACCTCGTTGATCATATCTTCAAGTTCTTCTTTTGTTGGTGATTGACCAAGACTTGTCAAGATTGTTTCCAATTCGGATGACGATATCGTACCATCTCCATCTTTGTCAAATAAAGCAAACGCCTCCTTGAATTCAGCTATTTGATCAGAAGTTAGACTTTCCACCTAATGGAGAGATTGATAAGCATAGATTTATGATATCATTTTGACTGAATTCTACTTACTTATTGTTGATTTGAATTATACAGAGTCAACAAAAGCTTTAGCATTTGAAAACTTTTGTTCTCCCTTGTTGTCAAACAACATAATCATCAATAAAAAATAAAATTAGTTTTTGGCATCTTGCTTTCTTTTTTTCTGGTTTTTGTACTCGGGCTATATAAATATATGTTGTGTTGAGACTTCATAACGTTTTCATCTCATTCCATTGGAGTCAAATACATTTATATTGAAAGTTAGGTTGCAAAATGTTAATTTTTTTCATAATTATTCTGCTGTTTCATATAACATAACAAACATACCACAAAGATGTATGACAAAGAATAAATATACTGTATGGATTACCTTGTGTAAAGAAAAACAACTTACCATGGTTGTGTTATCTTTTTTTCAAAAACAAACTTTATTGGTCTTGTGATGACAAATGAAGAAAATAATGTTTCCACTTTTTTTATTTCTTACTAGCTACACTCGTCTAGCAATATATGTTTTTTCTCTATTTTCAATACGATGCAATCAATTAGTTGAAAACCACATAAACAGCTTGTAATTATTCTAACAAGTTATTAATTTTGTAAATTACAATTATTTGATATTAGAATTCCCAAATAGTCACCCGCAATAGCAAAGCAATTTATTATCTGCATGGTTGTATGTACAATAAATGTAACTTCATCCAAGAAAATACAAAACATAAACATTGGTAGCTATAAAAAAAAGATCTTTATTTTGATATACAGTAGATTCGGAAACTTCTTCCATGAAAGTCAGTTTCTTCTAAAAAACCACTCGGTATTAAATATTTTATTCACTATCTTTACGGAAAAGCAAATCAAAAAGACTATATAATATATCATTATAGCTGTTTTCCTTTCATATTTCGATTGAAATCTCGTTTAAAACAACACTTTTTTTTAATCTCATCGGTTATGTAGGAAACGAAAAAAAAAAAATCCAAAAAAGTATTGATTATATTTAGATGTTTTCCCACCCTTACCAATTCTCTTGACCTCAGAGAAAACTTTTCTTATCAAGATAATTGTGTGTTCATTGCAATTTTTAGAAAGAAAAAAAGACTATAATAGTACTTTGTACTGTGAAATAATAAACAAAAACACAAGAAATAAGATAATAAGAACTTTATATTAATTCAAACCACGCTATTTCCTTTCCCTTCTTGTAAAATTAATGATTTATAACAGCTCCCTCCTCTATCTTCCAAATTTTCAAACTAAATGAAGTATATTTACATTCAAAATGCTTTTTGTCAATGTTTTTGATGTTTAAGATGTAATAGACGTTCAATGAAAATATAAAGAAAACAAATAGCCCTTTTTTTTCCTTGTTATTTTCATTTGTTGACATAGTTTAAAGTAGTCCTGAATCTTCCGACAGCTTTCGAAAAATCATTAGCGATTGAGATCGAGCCCCTTAGTTAATACTCCCGGGATTACGTGAACATCAAAAGATTATCTGAAGTTAACGCTATTATAGAAATTAAGTGAAAAATATCAATCAGCTTTTCAGATTTAACAACATACAAAAAGTGGTGTTGAAAACCTTATAAAGAGGTCACAAAATTATGATTATCATTCTATTTATGAAGTAAAGAGTTAGCGCATCTTTTATATTTACATGAGCTTACGAAAATATTTTTCATCAATATGGAGTTAGATACATCTTCTTATTGTGTATGGTGATTTCCGGACTTTCCGTTATTACTTTTCTTATTCGCATATAATGCTAAATCTAATGACTTGTTTTTAATAGCCATTTAGCTATTACTTTTCCAGAGGCCTAGGAGTTTAAAAACTACGCATCATCCGCATGAGCTTACAAAATTACTTTTTCATCGATATGTATTTGCATATCGTTGTCGTAAATGGCGATTTCCGGAGTTTACATGTTATTATTATTCTTATTCGCATACAAAACTAAATTTAGTACCCCATTTTTAATAGCGACTTATCTATCACAGCAACAAAAAAAGAACTTTTAAACATCATAGAATCTTAAATGTTCCTTGTGTTTTACTTATCACGTAAGAAATTTGTTTGATTTGATTTGTTCATATATTTTCCTCTCGTCGTATAAAATAGGTGAATACAATACCTTTATTAAATAAGATAATGTCGTATGAAGTTCGACTTTTTTTTTTTAATTATGTTTAAAATATGCTTACCTCATTATAAACAATAAATTACACTGGCTGTCGACTCAAAAATGACATATGCTATGAGTGAATACAATAAACTTGTCACTGCATCAAGTATTAAATTATCAAAAGTTTTGCTTTCCAAATAAATTACTTGAAATATCTTTTGTTCTTATTTATTTTTCGTCAGATATAATTTCGTACTTATGAACCTTTATCAGACTGTCTGCTTATTACGGTGGCAGCTCTCAAGTTTATCTTGGATTATAGCAGGTTGGATCTCCTCCACCAGAGATGATAATTATAGTCCTCAAGCGGACATAAAGTTCAAATCAGTGGATTCTACTCTTTTCTACGTAGTATAACTTAGTCTTGTGAATTTATAAATCTCAAATTAGAAAGTACATTTTCAGAATGGAGGTAGCCTTGTGACGGAGGTAGTTGAACGACAATAATTTTGTCTTTGTCAATACCTCATTTTTTATATATTACAAAAGCTTTTGATATAAAATATATTTACCTATTTTTACTGCAAGATTAAAAGTATAAAGAGAAAAACACAGCATATCCAATCCCCCGTTTTCATTATTATCTACACATGTACTGTTGCTATCTGGAAAGATTCCCTCCTTCACATTGCATTATGACTTATTCTGAAAGTTCAATGGAGAATGGAAGCATTAATCCATTTGATATAATCAACAGGATACATCAAAATTTTCTGGATATGGTTTTGCAATGTTTAAGAAAGTGGGCGGATTGGGCAGTATGAGAGTGATGGAAACAAGTTGTTTATGTGTGAAACTGATATTTTGTTGCTGACTCTGCTTGCTTTGTTTCAAGGATATTTTACTGATTTGAGAAAGTAAGTAAGTAATGATGCTTAATAATTTAGCTTAATCCACTATCATTTCAGATAGGATGGAAATTTTCTAAGGATCAGATAACTGTCACTCTCACACAAAGTAACTTTATGTAAACAGATTTATGTTTCAAATTGATACATAGCTACTTGTCAAGTCTCTCCGATAAAATAATTCAAATCTTTCTCATGTCACATAAAAAAATCACTCTACCCTATTCTAGGATTTTGAAATAATTAGGAAGTCGCTGTCTTTTACTGATTATTCCTTAGAGAATGTATTTCCAACTGTAAAGAATAGCAAAGCACACGTCAATCAAAATTTTTGTAAAGGCTTCCTAATCAAAAAGATGATTTCTGGCTGCCTTCCAGATCTCTCCCATTAGTATAAACATCTAATTTACAGTAAGATCTTCCGCATCTTTCATTTATGGCAGCAACCTTTTTTTAAGACAACTGTTAACAAACTTTCTTTAACATTGTACGAGATAAGCTTCTCTCACATTTAACTAAATTATACGAATTTAGAAAATGAATTAGTTGCCAAGAATGGCACCACAAGTGCAAAAGATTAGTAAAATTTTAAATACAATCTTTGCAAAAATTTTTTGTTCTTATAGTTTGAATTAATATACAAAATGTAAATGTTTCAGTATACAGTAGATCGAATCTACACGACTGCATTTTCATTTTATATTCCCAATGTAAGCTATAGATTGTTATATACAGTCCTTTCTCTATAACTCGAACCTCCATAACTCGAATCTCTCCTTAACTCGAACGAATTTGTTGACACGGTGAAAATCTTTTTCATGAGAAAAACTCTCTATTACTCGAACTCTCCATAATTTGAACAATTTTGCGTTTCCCATGAGTGTTCGAGTTATAGAGAGAGAGAGGACTGTAGTTTGTTTGTGTGTCTGTATGGTATTTTCAAAGTTAGATAGGAAAGCAAATTAATGCATGTAACGCCTATGCACAAAGAATTCAAATCAAATCAACGAAACTGGCGGGTACATGCATGTTGGCTTAGTCACTACCCAATTTAGGCTTTCTTGCATAGTATACAATACATGTTGTTCCATTACCGTACGTACTATTTCGAAAATAACGAATAAACGAAGAGTCCTAACCTCCCGTTTCATTATAATATATCATATGAAAAAAAACACAGTTTCGCAAGTCGAAGCATTCGAATTAGAATATCCCGCAACCATAAAGTTTTAATTAAAATGACGTTCATGTCCTGTTGCCATCTTCATTCTAGAGAATTGAAAAAACTGCTGTTTTATAGTCAAACTAACTTAAAGAGCAAACTAACTTAGTTAAGGCAAATAAACTTAAGTGTCGCATAGCAATATCAAACACGAAAAGGAAATAATACGAAATACGAAAACTCTAAATTGGGAGCAAACTTACTTATTTAGAGCAAACTAACTTAAGTTTCGCTTAGCAATCGATCCACCGACCCATC
This sequence comes from Dendronotus venustus, assembly GCA_031834005.1. Taxonomy (NCBI): domain Eukaryota; kingdom Metazoa; phylum Mollusca; class Gastropoda; order Nudibranchia; family Dendronotidae; genus Dendronotus; species Dendronotus venustus. The sequence continues at coordinate 11,318 of JAUEKX010115842.1, forward strand.
GAGCCATTAACGGAACTTTGTAAGCCTAAACCATAGGAACAATGAAAAAGAGACATGGGACCGATCAATAGAACATATCTAAAACGAATGTAATCACTTTTACATTTATATGACGTATAATAGGAGTTTTTGAGATAAAAGAAGAAAAAAAATTCTATTCTTGAGAGAAGAATTGTTTCAAATCCATAATACCTTGAAGACTTTTGTTGGCCAGACATTTCTATCTTTAAGAAGCGTGAATTATGGACTACAAGAAAGAATGAAACAAATAAAAAACAAGTCAGATAAAAGTGTATGCTATTGGTTTTCGCAAGGGGTACCCCTATCCAAACTTCCTTTGACTATTTCCTTTGTTTAGAATACCCATGTCAGTTTGGTTTACTTCCAACTTCTCTTCCATGGATTTTTCCCTCAGCCATACCTGCGACAAGTGACATGTATTATTTGGCCCCCCTCATTTTTGCAGAGAAAAAAATAATCGATTCTGTCGTTCAATCTGTGATGAGACGCTTCCACAAGGAAAGCTTTGAAGCCTTTTTCGCTCTTGAACAACTCCTGTCGAAAGGAATAGAGAACTCTACAACGAACACCTAACCCAACTAAAAACAATCTACGGGAATGGTGTGGAGATGGCTCTCCTACCCACAGAGTTAGAAGTGCTAAAAACTCTTACAAAAGAATCAAGGCCACAAAATCCTGCTGATGTTTTTTCTGTTTTGAGAAAGCT
>JAUEKX010115953.1:0-12041 GCA_031834005.1 Dendronotus venustus
TAAGGTTTTTATCGGCAGAAATAAAAATATAGCCTCAGATCTGATAGGAACATATATAACAATAAAATGCTATAACCTTAAACCTATATACTAATGAGACATTTGTAAATATATACAATACTATTTTGATATATATATATTTTTTAGTTTCTTATGTAATCTTTTATTTTAGTCCAACTTCTGTCTTTTAAAACACTGTTGTTTTTTTTAAACATTATTCTTTTGCTTGTAGCGAGTCTTTAATTATTATGTAATCATGAAATGCGTCAACGATTATCTTAATTTCTTCTCAGTTTCTTTTTAGTGTCACTCATTTTCGTTTCTATAAATTTTCTTATTTTTACGAAATATGATGTTACTGGTAAACAGTGTGACTTTATAAAATTTGGTTTTGTCCATTGTCTTCAATGCAACCGATGAGCCGTTTACAGATCGTTCTCGAGTTCTCGTCACTAGTTTGAAGGCCAAAACACATCCGTAGAAGAGCAAAAAGCCAGTGATGACTTGAGAAACACTACATACAACATCCCATTCTTTTTCACTCTTTCCCTTGCAGATACTTTCCTCCCCTAACTGATTAATTCTCTTTAATTAATATATATAAGTTTTACAATCTCCTATTACTAGGAACGATTGGACAGAGAGATTTTCCTAACTATTGAAAGGCAGGAAATGCTCTAGGTCAATCTCCCGGACTTCTTGCTCAATGCAAGGCTACCAAAATTGTCAATTGAAATATTTTCGTTGCAAAGAACCTGATCGAGTAGTGATTTTGTAGCTCTCCCTCTCTTAACATATTTATCATCATTAAACATTAACATTTTTGTGACCGTTCACAAGACATTCGTATCGCATGTGCTGCGTAGGTTTTTTATTGAAGCTTAAAGAACACACTGACGTCTTTTGTTCCGCATATCAAATCCAATTGACCATTTTCAAGTGAGTATCGATAGTCGTTGTCAGATACGTCAACATGCTGAAATCCACCACGTACCATCCGTTGTAAGAAGGTGCGATAAGAAATATTTAGCCTCTCGTATTGGTACGACGTGAGGTTCCCATTCTGACACGCATAAGTTAATCTGCTTCTCACGAAACTGTTCAGAAACAGGATACGAGTTCTTAATTTTACTCTGAAATTTTGTAGAAGGTTTAACAGTTCTATAAACTTCGCATTTGCCATTTGAATACGATAATAAAGTTCTGTATCACCTGTATTAGGCTCCTGTTATTGCAGATGGGCAGCAAGGTATTTGAAAACTTCCAAGTTTTTTAATTTTGTATCTTGAAGTGAGATGATTTATGTTGGCTGTTCATCGTTGCTTGCCTTGATGATCATTGTTCATGTTTTACTTTTGTTGATGGATAATCTGAAGCGTTTGAAGGTTTCATCTAGGAAATTAGTAGCTTTTTGCAGACCCTTTTCAATTTGCAGGAAGAGGACAAGATCATCAGTGTAGCCACACCGAGCCAGTGTAGAGCTACCTCATGGTTTGACGTTTTTATTATGCATATAAACTCGTTCTTCTCTTGTAAACGCTTTGGTGTGTATCCGATAAATCGTGTGCAAAGAAGTCGATATTCTCAACATTGTTACATTATTAATGAAAACAGGCATAATAAAATCTATATATAGCGTGAAAAACCTAGGACTTTCATGAGCCCCTTTTCTCACACCAAAAGTTGTTTCGAAGGATTCGTTGGCTTCCTCATACGTAAGAGACATGTTACTATACAAGGTGGCAAGTATGTCGATGAGTTTGTGACACGTGTCTATTGGGAACTGCAGTTTGATGGAGTTGAATAACCACGCTCGAGAAATGTGATCGAATGCTGCACTCAAATAAAATAAATAGAAAAAAATAGTGGCTGTTTTTTCCGGTTTGTGATCTGCTGGACTCTCTTAATAGTGTATATTCCATCAACTGTACCACGATTTTTCCGGAAACCGTTTTGCTCGTCCAGCAACTGTGCTTCGTACCAGGATCTTAGTCTATTGATGATGATGTGGACTATCAGCTTGCAAACTGTTGATCCAATACTAAGACCCCGGTATTTACCCGGGTCCTTCTTGGATCCTTTTCTCACAGTGTTTTTAGATGAAGATTTCCCCAATTGTCAGGGAGTTCGAGATGCTCCCAGAGATTTGTAGTCATTCGATGGATTACTTGCAGCATAATGGGATGGTTACATCTCTTCATCAGCTCAGGATCGATGTCGTTACACGCTTTGCCCGTTTTGAGATCCTTGAGGTATTTTTTAATTCTACGATTGATGGTATGGTGGGAGGTTGTTAATGAGAGTTGTGGGGGAGATAATCTTTTTATTGCTCAATTCAAGTGAAAAATCTTGAAACAGTTTCATCAATACGCTATTGATTGACTCGAAGTTTATCTTAAAGAAAAATCATGCGCAGTAAACTTTTAATATGAAAACTAATTATTAATTTAAAAAACAGTTAATATTAATTACAGACAGGAGGAGAGCGTTCTTTATTAAACCGACACTCACTCGACAGAACGCTCTCCTCCACACCTTTAATTACTGTTTTTCACGTTTTTCTCCTTGTCCTGTGTGTCTAATTCCCTAGGTGTTCTTCACGTGTTGTTTCTTATTTATCCCTTCGTTTTTCATTGTTTTTTTCAACACGCATTATAGTGATTCTTTTTATTCCTTTTATCCATTGTAATTAATTTTAACTGTTTTTTTCTTTTAGCATCATATTTTTTATCTTGTATATTTGTTTTTATCATTTTACTGATGATGATCGTTGGACGACGATCGAAACGTCTTGTTTGAGTACAATAATTTTTTCAAAAATGAAGTTTCTTAACTTTATTTTCATTACAGAATTAATCTCCCGAAGCAACCTTTTTAATTATTAATTAAAATCTCTTTTTATTCAATTCAATTGAAAAATATTGTATTAGTTTTTTCAATACGCTATCGATTGACTCAAATGTTATCTTAAAGAAAAATCATGCGCAGTAAATTTTTAAGATGAACGCTAATTATTAATTAAAATCTCTTTTTATTCTAATGAAAAATCTTGTATAAGTTTTTTCAATAAGCTATTGATGGACTCAAACTTTATCTAAGTGGAAAAGATATACAGTAAATATTTTTCATAAGAAGTGGTGCTCGAATTATTCAGCTTACTAGTTTTTGTATATAACGAAGAAACATAGAAAATGTCGAAATTAATTGTCATTCTTTTGTTTTCCTTATTACCTTGTTACGGAGGTATCCAACCTTCCTCAATATTGAAGGAAAAAATCGTCCAAGCTTCCAATGGTCAATTTTACAAGATTTCCTATATTCATATGGAACCTTTCAAAGATAAAGTACTCTTGGTCAGACCAATAGCAGCAGTTGTCGTACAAAATCACGAGCTGTGTAGAAGACATTGTGTAAAAACAGCAGGTTGCATTAGCATAAACCTGAAAGAAATGAATGCTACCTATTTCTCTTGTTATTTGATGGATAAAGACCATTATGGAAGAAAGCATTTGTTGATAGATGAAATTGGTTCTGAATACCAAGTGATATCAGTAAGTTAAATTTTGTAAGGTACTTGTTCAATGTCCACAAAAACTTCATCATTCTGGATTTCAATATGTATATAGTATGTCTACTGTGTGCCTGTGTTCACATGATACAAAAACAAACTTTTTAAATAATATGTTCAACAGGCTAGATGGTAATAGAAAGTAGTGCTTTGAGAATACACTATTTATAGTGGTAGAGTGGAAAAACTAATAATAGTCTGTAAAGGTTATAATTTAAAAAAAAAAACTCTTTTGGATGTTCTGCTAATTTATTGAAGAATGAATTAAATTTCTCTATAAGAATTTTGTAACTATTGACTGACAAAAGAATTTAACGAAATTATTGAACACAGTATATGTTGAATATAGCTTTGAAATAAACTACGTAATTTATTAAGCACACAAAATAAACATATTGTGATACAGAAGTTATAATAAAGATTAAATGGGTACAACTATTGTTTATTAATGGAATTCTTTTTGTTTGTTCACACAGTAGGCCCTAGTAGGCCCGCGGTCGGAAAATTGCAATAAAACTGTCAATTTTAACGATTCCAGCATAAAACGTTCAGTATACTTGCATAATTATATCTACAAGCGAAAATTATAAAAATATTGACATATGTCAATACTGTCATCATTTGATGACGTCATTTCTATTGTTCGTTGTTGTCATATTTTTATGTAACTTTTTATGGCACTTTTAGTTAGTAAATGCCAATAATAATGACTTTTAGTTAATATTTTATTGAAAATTAACATTTTTCATGTGTCACTACATAGTGACGTCATTGACAGCGCAGTGCTAAGCTTGAATTGTTAGACTAAATCGTAATCTTCAAGATAAATAAAATAGTATATTTAGATTGTTAGTGCATGAAACTTTCAGAATATCTTTATAAATATATACAAAAGTGAAAAATATTAAATTATTGACATAAGTCAATTCTGTCATCATTTGATGACGTCATTTCTATTGACCTTTTTTGTCATCTTTTATCTAGGTGGTTTGATACTTTTAGTTACTAAATTCTAATAAAGATGATTTTTATTAATAATTTTAGAGAACACTAAAATTTTTATGTGTCACTGTCAATTGTGTAATTTACAGACCCCAGTAAACCCCAAACATGTTCTTCTGCTCTTTTATTCAACTGTTGTTCTAATAAAACTTCCACAATAGCAGTAAAATAAAATGCAAAACAATCAAAAATTATAACAATTACGTAATTTGCAGACCAAGTCTGTAAAATACACACAATAGTCTGTAGTATAAAAAAAATAAAATTCTAAATATAAATAATTTGAAAACTAAATCTATAAAGTAAATACAAAAATACTTGCTAAAATTTGATGAGATATTTAGATTTACAGACTTGGTCTGCAAAATACACACCTAGCAGGTGGCCAAAATGATTAAAAATAATATTTATATCGACGTATTATATAATTACAAATTTTATTTGAGGAAATGAAGCCAAACACTTCGTAAAGTAAATCTCTATATTTTTGATGTTTGACACCTGTCGAGAAAGTGACTGTGTGACGTCACCATGTCAATATTTTTAAAAATTATTTTACCAAAATTTTACCAAATAAATTTTAGGAAAAGTCATTAAATTTCAGCCCCATAGTGCAACGTGTTCGAAAACAGCTATAAAAAGTTCATCACCGCGGGCCTAGGACACAGATCATCTTCTCTTTTCCAGCATTTCAAAAGGAAGTTCTACAATAACTAATATGATATATATATATATATAGCTAAACCATCAGACGGTTGTGGAATTAACTTAACTTGACTAATAATGTTGGCCGAGATCACCTTCTTCCTATTTACAAGAAATAAATTATTTTAAAGTTATATTTTGCAAGTTGATTCATTCTATACAACATAATTATCATATCTATAGGAGAAGGGTCATAATCAAATCTTTATGACCAACTTCATAAAGAGTCCAAATCGGCCTAACCGTATTTAGACCCTCGCGTTACTTCCTGTTACACTGCTTTATATACAACGAGTAGTTGTAAAAATATATCATTTGCTTTTAGAGTGCGTGCATCAACAACAACAGTTGTCCAGAGTTTTCGTATTGCTCACCAGATTATGAAAATAATAATGTAGAATGCCGATGTTTGGGTGGTCAAAAACACTGCTTTGAGAAAGGTTATGTATAAGAATTATTTTTTTCGAATTTTGCTTTTAATAATTATGATTGCTTTGGAGAACTATCTAGAATGGACAAGTTTGTTATTCTACGTATAATGAATAAAAATCTGCTTCATTATAATGATAAATATTTCACTGTAATTTTGACGAGCACGTGACTCACGGATCACGTGACACGTGAAAATGTTTTGCGAGAAAATATTAGTTTCTTTAATTCTTCTTCTTCTTTTTCTTCTTCTTTTCGCATTTGTTTATAACTTCATAATTTAATTATATCAAACTCGTAATCATTTCAGAAATAACCATCGAACGAGGAAAACAGTTATACCATTTTCCATTCGTGCGACCAGACTGGCTATTATCTTTTACATTGAAGGTAAACATGCATAGTTCATCTGAGTTTAGAAATGTAATACGACTTGGGGATGAATCTCAGGATGGAAGCTTCTTTCAAAATCGATTGGTGTATATCGTCCTAACGACCATGAAACAAATAAGGATAAAAGCAGCAACATCAGAGAGTGTGGACAAAACTCTTGTACAATATTCTATGCCAGAGAATACAGAAATCAACTTTTTAGTTTCTCGTAGTTATGTAGGTAACATCGGTGGCAAAGCAACATGGAGATTCGAAATACTTAGAAACAACATTGAAATATACTCTTCACTTGACACAAAAATAGAACAGTATAACAACATCGATCTAAAAGCCAGTAGTTCTTTGAGTTTGGGTGCAGATGCTTTGGTCAAAAATTTCAAGTTCCGAATGGACGCAGTTGGTAAGTAGCACTTTTTAATTTAATAGAGAACATCATGATTTTATTATTTTTATATTTTCTTCGATATAGAATTATTTGTCGTGTGATTTTTATATAGCGTTTCAGAGGCGGATCTAGAATGTAGCAAATACATGCGAAAGAGAGTGAAAATAAAATCATCTTGTACTATTTCTCACTGTCACTGTATTTTTGCTCTCCTACGCATGTATTTGCTACATTCTAGATCTGCCTCTGCGTTTTGATTAAGCACCTTTTCACAGGCTTTATTCAAAAAATAACTTGAACAAATGATTACAGAAATCTTGATACATCTCTGACAAAATTAAGCAACTCCATTTACATCGATTCGGGATTGGGATTTAAAACCTTCCTCGTGTAAAAAAATTTTTTTTTTTCTGCTTGTAATAATCCCTTTGGTATCGGCAGATTCTTTTCTTATTAGCTTTCTTAATGTTTTCGTTATTTTTAAGCGCATCAATGTCATTAGTACAGTCATTTGTTCTTTCGTGAACAATTATTGCATCTAGCATTAGAATAATGTATTTGTGATACAAGACAATATATTTGCGAACGCATATTCCATTTAGAAGTTAGAGGGATGGCAAACACGTTTAGTAGTGCACGAGTTACTATTTTCTGCCGAGAAACGCTACAAGATCATAATCTTTTCATCTCTTTCTCAGGTATTGTCAACTCTCATGATTCGCTTCTGACAGTTGTGATATATTCGTTCTTGTTTTTTATAGAGTATGAAACCCATTACAATTGGTTGTTTCAAACCTTTACATCTACAAACATGGAATGGGTAATGTCTTTTGAGATGAAACTAACGCAGCTCACTCAAGGAAACGACGAATATATAAAAATAAAAAAGCCCGATACGGACATAACACATGTTATATTCGTAGCAACCACTGATGAAACACCAATTCGTCTCGATATTTGGGTAGATGGTTTGGTACACCAAATACCTTGTCATCTAGATGTCGACACTTTTGTTCCGGTTGTCGTATCCCACGTTTATGATCCAATCCACAGTTCTTATGTACTTGAAGTGCGTTTTAATACAATGAGTTTGGGAAGATGGCAAATCAAACAGCCTGATGATTTTAAATCGACCGCGTTAGTAAGTAAAAGCCTATCGAGTATTTTAAAAAATTTTTATGTCCAGGATATTGATTAACTCTATTTTGTTTTAATTGACATTTTAATGACACTAACTCATGATTGTGAATGCAGCAAAATGTAACTAACTACAAACAATTGAATGCTTTCAGAGTTTGCAAATTGAGAGCTTTTAAGCAGACTGAAACTTGTACTTATCTTCGGTATCTTCGGTGAATAGTTGGTGGGGTCGTCTTGACTTTGATGTTTCCAGTAATTTAGTTTTGCCATTTATTATTTATTAACTAAATGACTTTTAGTTGTTTAAGATGGTTTCTATATTGAGACAATTCTCTCAACGAATACTGAACTACTCTCTTTATTATTTTGATATCCAGGCTTTTTTATCACTTGCAAAAGAAATTTTATCTTTTGATAATCCCTTTTTGAAAATGCACTAAGGTTCACAGTGACGCAGTAGGCTGCTTTATATGAAACTAAATAGCCAAAGCGCGTTTTATTTATTAATCTTTTGTGTTGTTAATGTACGGGGGTCGATTTCGTGATTTAAATGCTTTAGTTTTATTTATCAATCCATTGATTGTTATTTTTTTGTCGTCAAATTACGGCTTTTTTGCACCAACTCTTAGAGTTTTCGATATTGTTATCAAATAATATTTCATAGCTTCATAAATTTATTAAATATTTTGTTTCTTATAGAAATGGCTATAAATAAATAATTTTTTATAGTTTACTGGCACAAAACTGCACAGAATTTTTCTTGAAAATACACCCACATTTTGAGGCAGTTTGCTATATACCGTTTTATGTTTTAATTATTTAAATTATTGGCACTACCTTTTAAAGTGAAATAATTAAAATTTTGGTTATAGCAGATTTTTGCTGTAGATTTTAATAACCTTCTCTTTTCCAATCAAGCTTTGAATGAAAAAAGAAATGTTATTTAACATTCAAAAATAAATTAAAGGAAATTGTAATCTTCATCGACTGAGTCACAGGCAAGTAAAATATAAAATATGAAACACAATGTAGGCACTGCTTTTTCAGTGCGTTTCGATGAACCTGAGTTCCCTTCTGAATGATTTGAAGATGATACATATATGAAAAAGATTGTATTGAGATAGAATCAATGAAGAGTGTCAAAGGAAGAGGTACAAAATCCATCTTTTTAAATAAAAAGCATATTTTTTGCAAGGACCTCAAGAATTAATTTTAAACTAGTTTCCAATCTTCTCGTTTTCGAATTAAAAGTTTTAGCTATTTTTTACTTATTTTTACACCTCATTACTTCTTTTTACTTCTTATAACAAGTTTTTAAATTTGAAGCAATTTATATTAATGAAAATAAAGTTAAGAAGCTTCATTTTTTAAAAGATTATTGTATTCAAACAAGACGTTTCGATAAAAACGTTTTTATCATTTTATTGATGATGATCGTTACATTACATTATTGTAAAACTTTTTTTTGTAAAACTGTAACTTTTTTTTTGTAAAATTGTAAAACTGTTTTTTTCTTTTAGCATCATATATTTTATCTTGTAAATTTGTTTTTATCATTTTACTGATGATGATCGTTGGACGACGATCGAAACGTCTTGTTTGAATATAATAATTTTTTCAAAAATGAAGGTTCTTAACTTTAGTTTCATTATAAAATTAATTGCCCAAAGCAACCTTTGTAAATTTATATTATCATTTCCTAGGATTGTTTTGGGAACATCAAAAAATTCAATTGAAATGAGTTTCCAATCAAGTATTGGTCTTTTTATGACATATTATTTCACTGTGCGGGCGACATATCGACAATATTTTCACACAATAGTGTAAGCATATTTCATTATGGAAATTGTCTGCCTTGGTTCGAATCTTTAATCAACAGATACCCCTGACTAATTGACATATTAACATCTAGAAAGTACAAACATCGTTTCATAACTCTTTGACCTCATATCAACGTTCATACGACATCATTTATACGTCGTGAACTGACTATATTATTATCTCAACCCTTATTATGCTATATAAAAAACTAAAAAAAAAAACCTGATTTCATTGGTACCGTTTTGTGGGATTTGTATTTCTCCGTAATATTACACGTGATAATAAACATGATTTGATAATTACACTTGCGATATCCGGTCATCAAATGATCCCAAACCCCGCTTAAAGATGTTTGGTCTTAAAAACTATGAAATTGATGCAAATCTTAAATATATTTTAGTCTATACTCAGTGTGCTTGTAATCCTAATTGTTAAAAACAATGAAACGTATACATCCCGTCGTTATATAGGTAATTCCTAGAATGTTACTATTATTTTTGTTGTTGCTTTAATTAGACGTTTTTCTTTCGTAAAAAGAAAGTATGAAATGAAAAGATAGATATTTATAACAATGTTAAGAAAAGCACGTGACAAGTTCCTAAATGAAACCTTCAGTATGACGTTTTAGCTAGTTTTATGTTAGTTAAAAATTAATGGGTTGATTTTAAAAATTTAAGGCTAGAGCGTAACGGTCTTATCTTATAAAAAAAAACGTGTAATTTTTAAATGATCGAATTTTAGGTGTCTTCATATAAAACTAGCTCCGTTCTTTCTGCTGAAACACCGACTAGATTACGTTAATTGTGACAACAGATTAATGTTAAGGTATATAATTTTCTGTAGATTATAGAATTTTATTTCGATTTGCTCAACATCGATCCTCTGACTCACAATTGATTGTAAAGGAAGAGAAGGATGAACAGATAAAGAAGAATGAGAAAACTGGAACCATTGAGACTTTTAATCTCTGTGTTGAAGTGGAGAGGTGTGTTCTCTCTCTGATATTGGATATCATGCTTTTGAAATCCAAATCTAAAAGTGGAAGAGTTGTAATTCATATTATGGCTAGCAGATATACCTTTTTAGCTTGAACATGGAGTAGTAGGATAACACTATCCAACCCTCTCATAATAGCTGCATTATCTCGAGATTAGAATAAAATAAATCCTAAAGTATGTCAGAAAGATTAACAAAAGAGGTCTAAGTCGTTCTAACAATTATGGTCTCTCGGGATTCTACGTGACGTATCATTTCAAAGTCACAAAATTGAAAAAATACACCCGATCTAAGATATGAAAACTGTAAGTAGAATAAATTTTACTACTCAACAGAATTAAATGCCGTATGATACTCAATTTATTCTGATGTAGAAGTAATTTTTTTCCAAATAGGGGTAGTCTGTGGAAAAGAAACTAGAGCTAATGGTAAAAACACTGTGTTAAATAAACTGTAAACTAGTAATTAAACTAATAAATTTAGTAAGTAGATGGAAGAGATCTAGTGTCCGTATCAACCATAGAACGATACAATAAGGCTCCCTAGTCTGCTCTTTGTTCGTCTCGCGCTAGACAAGGAAGATTGATTGCTGAATTATAGCACCACACATACTTTTAGCTTTCAGTAACTTATCGCACAGATCAAGTTACCTTACTTGTGCTACTCTTACGTTGAGTTGATGGAGACAGAAATCGAACTTCGGTTAAAATGTAAACGTTCTAGTCATTGAGCTAACCTGCCACAACCTACTGAAACTCCAAATAGAATATTTTCTATAGTCATCATGCTTAGAATATGTTTAGAATTTCTTTCATTAAAATTAGGGTAAACCATTATCGTTTCGTGTTATCAATGTTTTTTGTTTTGCATGTTTTGATTCTTCTATGGTTTTGACCTCGAATTTTTGGGAAAAATAATTCTAATCGTCTTTAAAGTAGAAAAAGCATTTACTGTTAACCTTTTAAAATGGGAGCTTTTTCATAGAAACAAAAACCTACGACATGAACAATAAACAATTAATTTGGGAACTTTATAAGGAGCCATAACTTAAATGGTGGGTTTAAAAATAACTTTTTATTATATTGTTACCTCAATCATTATTTTATATTAAAGTGTGTGACCTTTATAATCAACATATATCTTACTGAAATTATAGGTGGCAAGATATCCTATATACAAGATAAAATAATTTATTCAATGCACTTTTTAATTCTGGAAGTTAAGAAATAATAATGAATGAGAAAAAAAGAACGAAATAAAGAAAGAAAGAAAGAAAGAACGAAAGAAAGAAAGAAAGAAGAGAACTATATATTTATTAACAACTTAAACAACAGAATATAAATTGTCTGTTTAAAAATTGCATTGTTCTATATTGTTACCTCAATCATTATTTTATATTAGTGTGTAACCTTTATAATCCGCTAATATCCTACTGATTTTTTTTACGACTTTAAAGGATTACACAATTTATTAATTAAATGTTAACATTGACTACCGTAAATGCTCGATTTAGCGCCCCCTCTCGAATTAGCGCCCCTCTCGAATAAGCGCCCCCGGGGCGGTTATTCGAATACAATATTAGAGCTAAAGGGGGCGCTTATT
>JAUEKX010116063.1:0-12038 GCA_031834005.1 Dendronotus venustus
ATAGAAATTCAAGAAAAACTCGCTAATTATGTATTCCAAGCCATTCTGATTCATCAATGATGGAGATTTCAAAGGGAAAGTGTTCAGTGTTTTTTATTTAAAAGTAGAAAATAGTCAGCTTATCACCTGGACTTGTGCATTACTATGACTATATACATTGTTTCATGCTGTAACTAAATGCAACTTTTTTGTCTAGATGGTTATGTACAATGATCACATGTGTCATTCCTTTTCATGAGGAATAAAAGAAGTTGCTGTAAATAGTTTTTTTTAATACATACAGACTCCCAGTCTCGCCGTACTTAATGACGGTGAGACTAGTCTCGCCGTCATTAAGTACGGGTAGCCACTTCGTAGTGAAAAAGATGATAGGGCCGATCCGCAGGCCCTATGATGACTATGTTACTATGTTTAACTGATTCAGACCCAGCATGTATTACCAAATTGTCCATGCCCTCCTGACCTCCCTGTTTGTATAATGAGGCTGCGCACGGCTTACAGGATCGAATCAGTTAAGCGACCGCCATTGGTCCCGATCTATTAGTAACAGCCAATCAGTATGCTTGTTGGTTAGCAGGGCTTTGGTAGTTTCGATTTCACTGTGGCTTGATTGTTTTTATCTACTTTGATCTTTTCCTTAGTTATTGACATCACAAGGAATTTTTTACCAGGGGATCAGGGAAAATTGAGAATGAGTGGAAACACTATAATATTTAGATGTTTCAATTTGTCTTTAATATTGTTCTTTTGGTTTTCATTTCAGTGGGCCCCTCTATATTATGACAAGATGATGAAGAGGGGTGCTTCTGCTGCATATCTCAACCTGATTGATTTCATCCCGGCAACACAAGCTTACACAACCAATAAGAAAGATGGCAGAAGACATTTTGCTTCAAATCGGGATAGAGACCATAAACACGGACAGGAAGCCAGATCGTTTTATGAGACTTTGCTGAAAGAAGAAACTTCTAAAAATATTGAAGTAACAGAGAGAAATAGAATTAGTCAGCATGAGAGATCTACAGGAAGGAAGAGAAAACATGTAGCAAAAAAGAACAGCCAACAGTCTTTATCTAAAGCAACTTTTCCATCACAGTCTTCACCTTCAACCAGTATTGATCCAAATCAGCGACAACATTTAAAACTCCTTCAAGAGTCACAACTTGGAAATGCGGAAATGGTGACAGATTTATTAGATAAAGGCTTAAATGTGAATTTCACAGATTTTTACGGATGGACAGCGTTGATGTGTGCTTCCAAAGAGGGACATATGAGTGTAATGAAACTTCTTCTGGGACATAGAGCTGATCGTAGTGTTTTAAATTCATCGGGGGATACAGCCTTCTCACTGGCTATGAATGCTGGTCATTCCGAGGCTGCTTCTTTTCTTCATAGCTGGGGCCTGAAGGATTCAAAGAGCTCATCATGTGATCACGAAAACTTAACCCAAGGCTCTTTCGAGGGTAAATTTAATTGTGATATTTGTAAGAAAGACTTTAGCCAGAAAGAAGCGGCTAGGCATAAAACATCAACTTTGCATCTGTTTAATAGTGGATTTCAGCCAAAAGGTGCGGGTTATTACATTCCCGACTCCAATCGGGGATTTCAAATGTTGTTACGCAGTGGCTGGGATTCTCAAAGTGGTCTAGGTCCGGAAGGTAAAGGCTTGAAATACCCAATCAGAACAGTGCTTAAACAGGATAGGGCAGGCCTAGGGGGTGAGGATGTAAAAAGAAAGCAGGCTAGAGTTACTCATTTCAAAGCTGGTGATGCGGAAGCTGTTAAGTTTAAAAACATCAATCCTTCCAGACAGTTATCCGTTCGGAAAGCAGCTCGGAATGCAGCAAGACTAAAAGAGAGGAAAGGGAAAAGATGGGAACAAAATCTAAGGTTTGATATGAGTTAGCCGTCTATCATAATCATTGTCATTGTCTCACTCACGCACACAAATAGAACATGAGAACCACTTGCCTGGGTACCATGCATCTTCTCATGCGACAGCTATCATCTGGCCTTATATTATTTCTCCCAATTCAACCTCCGGTGCTCTCTCACACAATTTAAATTTGAGAAGACCGTCCATTACTGCCTTTTTTTCCTGTCCAATGTGTTTCTTTCTAACAACTTGTCCTCTCTTCTCGCTGTTTGCCATACATTTTTATTTTTCTCTTTCGACATACTTTGATACCAATCCCGAACCATACTCCTTGTTTGCTTTAACAATAAAATATCACTGATGAATGGTGGTGTAGGGAACTGTGTGGTCTTCTTTTCTGGCTTGGGTCAAGATGGCCAAAATGTCGCTCACATATCAGATTTGTTTTGGGTGCATTATCTGGTGCTGTAAATTGTTCTTGGGTACCACCTTCCCTAAAATCGGACAGTTGGGCATTTACTGTCGCCAAAAATACACTGCTGATGATCTTGATAACGTCTTTCATTTCTGTTTTCTTTAATGACGTGCTGAGAGTATATTTTGTTTCTAATCTAAAGAACTGGCCGGAAAGGAATCTTATAGTGAAAAGCTGTCTCCCTAAAAAATATAAGTAGGATTTTCTATACATTTCTCTGACAATGAGGCTAAATTTTGGAATGGCACTCAAAAGTCTGTACGGCACTTTTGCCAATATGACACATGACCACAGGGGGCCAATGACCTTATGGAGAAAAAAAATGCCTAAACATTCAATGAGGGTAATAAGTTTTGAATTTTAAAGAGATTTGATCAGTCTTGTCTGTTTTGCATCGGTCCCCTTTATTGAATTAATAATAACCAAAAAGTCCTTGTGGTGGTAGTAGACTTGGGCCGAAACTTCAAAAAGTGCATTGAACCTATTGTCCTTGTCCGACTACACAACTTGTACACCTACCTTGGAGACAGTTGGAATGTGTCATAACTGCCAACCCATGCCTTCATGGTGCAGCAGTCAAACATGCCCTCCTGGCATCCACTACAGAAACAGGCAAGCTAAATGTTTAAAGAGAAAAATGAAATCTTATTATTAAAACACAAAACATAAAAAGTAACACACCTGTCTTTAATGTCTCCTTTAGTAATTTGTACTGGTGAAACTGCCAGTAGGCAGTGAAGAGGTGCTGGAAGAAGCTTGTGGCCCAAACAGGTTCCTCCAGGTCCTTCTGGAGTTCCTCCAGACAGTCACTGTGAGAGAAAAAAACAAACAAATTGAAGAACCATAGGCAATGTAGAGAGCAACTAAGTCACCAAACCAATAGAAAGAAACTGCACTTACACAACATTGCCACTCTTGGCAACAACGAGTTTGATTTGGCCCTTCTCGTTTGGCTGACGTTCCCAGTGGGACCATGAAATGTCCTTCTCAATGGACTGTCGGCACAGGGTGTAGAAGGGCCTCACTCGATTAAGACACCGAGGGCAATGTCCTGGGGAAGAGTTAAATAAAAGAAAAATTTTAATAAGGCTACAATTTATAACATATACATGTAATTCCCTGCATTTGGAAAATGATTACTCACCGTTGACACAGTCGGAGGCGTGCCACCTGTTTCCCGTGCACAATACAAACTCCAGCACCTCTGTCTCTCTGGGTAATGACGCAGTACATACCCTCCTCAGGGCATTTATCTTGTATCTGAAATGACAAATAAATATAAAGTTTTTTAGCAATATGCAGTGGAAAAGTGTTTAGGTTAGTGTTCTGAAACATGTAGGTGTTCAATGCATTACTTGAGGTAGGATTTGAAAACTGACATACCGTACATTCATGCAACAAATGCAGAGGCACGTCTCCACCGGCACATCAGCTATCTTTTTTAGCCTTTTTTTCCTCCATCTGTCTCTTCCTATTTTCCTTTCGTCTTTGAAATTCTTCTTCTTTCTCTTTCTTACACTCCTGTCGCAATTTTGTCAGTCTCCACATAACCTGACCTAAGCTGTTTATAAAAGCATGGAAGCCACACATATTTAGTTTTGTTTCTTGAACAAATTTTCAAGGGCTCATTACAAAATTGCCCAACAGCTAACTGGTGGTTTTTAAGCTGGATTTATTTCGTCTTGAAAATCCACATGGCTTAGTTTGGAAGCAGAAAACTGGGATGTAGCCTCTAGGCTTAAAAACAGGCTGTAGAAATTTTTAATCAATTTGAAAATCTCCAAATGGAGGATGTAGCAAAGGTGCTTAGCAGATTGGAAAAGCTTCACAGCAATGCTTTTTCTCTGTTTAACTGTGATAGTATAGTGTTTCTGATTGTTTCCTTATCTTACTCTCACAGAGTCGGTACTTGCAGAAAATTTCCTCAAAAACATTTTTATTTTATTTTTTCTCGAATTTGGACAGGAAGGTAAAGTAATACACAACTAAACCATCCAACAAGGTCATAAGCCCTATCACAAACTGCCTGCATTTGGAGAAATCTAGTGGGGGTCGGTCTGATTTATGGAAAGTTGTCTTCCTTACAACAATCTTTGAATTTATCCAAAGAGAAATTTAACTTTCAGACTCTTCTATCTCATAGAAAATATAGCTTGCCAAGGTCTGTACAGAGAAAAATTCCTTTTCCAGGCCATTAAATAATTTCTTGGCTGTATTATCACATGTACTGTGTCTCCACTAACATCCAACAAATTTGGATTAACTGCTCTCATTTTTGCTTCCAACCCCTCCTTACATCCTCTCATGACCGAGCAGCAAACCTATCACAGATTTAACTTCATTCCTAGCATCATCTAAAGACAGTCTTCCATCATAACTATATATAATATATTACTGACAACCGACCAGCTTTTTGACTTTGCTCCACCGTTCTTAACCTGTTAATATGCTCAATTTTGGAGGCATGTGCTCATAAAGCTTTCTTCCATGCTGATACATATGTTATTTGCTTTTTGCACAACACACAATAACATTTTCCGGCTTCCTTTATTTTACTACACCAATCGCCTATCTTCTTTCCATTGTCACATTCATCAACCATTTCCAAGAATTGCGAACATCCTTTTCCAAAGCAGAAACGTCCTCACCGGTTTTAACAAACTCCATCACAATTGTTTTGTTTTTTAAACGCTAACAAATAAGGACAATGCTATTTTCACCGTACAGTGATAATAGCTTTGTAGGCAATTTATATTAATTTGAAAATGCGCAAGAGCACTTTCTCGCTTGTAAGCACACACTATATGACTTGCCATTGTCCGTCACTGGATATGCCCCAGCAGATGTCACATCCCCCACAACCATGGTTGCGTTCCTCTATAGTCTATAGTATTACTCTGATTAACAATGTATCACACATCCGCACGCTGTCGTTATAGTTATAGTGGTAGAAATGAGGTCGGATCGAACTGGATCGCATACTACGTCAGTTTCTTTCCCGGCTTCTGATTGGCTGATAATACATACCAGGAGCAGTAAGCGACAACAACAATTGATGCTTAATTTCTTGTGCACTGTCGTCTGGAAACATTACAATAATTGGATAAAGCTTATCCTCTGGTGTGTGGCTGCCACCTGTTGCGACAGAAAATGTCTTAGTTCTGATTACATTGCAGAGAAGTTCCATTTCATAGTGTGAAATCTCTTTGGCAATGGATGTGGTTTTAGTACGACCACTTGAAAATCTTTTTGTACTTCCTCTGATTTGGGTAATGCAGCACGAAGAAGCTTGCCCATGTGGTCAGCAGCACTTAAAGGAATGTTATGGTCAATATGAAATCTAGTAAATAGACACTCAGCACGAATCAAACTTTGGTCTTCTGGCACATCAGTGTTTTTAGGCTTAAAAGAAAGAGTTGGTTGTATGTTACCCGAACCAGAGTCCGATTTCATTGAATTTAAATGCACATTCATTATTCTATTTTGCCTAAGTAGCAAAGCAAAACATCAATAGAATCAAGTTTACGAGTGAATGGTGGTAACCCAAGCATTAGGCTACAAAATCACAAAAAGTAAACAGACTTTTCACAATTCAGCGTCAAAGTATACATCAATAAAATGAAACACAGTGTAAATGGTAAAATCAAATTAACGATACCCCTGCTCACAAAACCAATAAGAAAAATCACCAGACGAATCATACTGAACACAACTTGAGTGAAACCACCTCGAACAAAGTCCTAATGGCTTGGTTCTGATTATATTGCAGAGAAGTTCCATTTCATAGTGTGCAATCTCCTTGGCAATGGATGTGGTTTTAGTACGACCACTTGAAAATCTTTTTGTACTTCCTCTGATTTGGGTAATGCAGCACGAAGAAGCTTGCCCATGTGGTCAGCAGCACTTAAAGGAATGTTATGGTCAATATGAAATCTAGTAAATAGACACTCAGCACGAATCAAACTTTGGTCTTCTGGCACATCAGTGTTTTTAGGCTTAAAAGAAAGAGTTGGTTGTATGTTACCCGAACCAGAGTCCGATTTCATTGAATTTAAATGCACATTCATTATTCTATTTTGCCTAAGTAGCAAAGCAAAACATCAATAGAATCAAGTTTACGAGTGAATGGTGGTAACCCAAGCATTAGGCTACAAAATCACAAAAAGTAAACAGACTTTTCACAATTCAGCGTCAAAGTATACATCAATAAAATGAAACACAGTGTAAATGGTAAAATCAAATTAACGATACCCCTGCTCACAAAACCAATAAGAAAAATCACCAGACGAATCATACTGAACACAACTTGAGTGAAACCACCTCGAACAAAGTTCACACTGGACCCAAGTGGTCTCGCCCCCACAAAAATAACGTGGAGGGTCATCCTTGCGACATTTATTACACTTGTCCAGAACCCGATGATGCTTTGGTAAACCATTCACGGTCGTTCCAAAATCTTTGGGCCTGCCCCTCTTGGGAACTTTGCGAGGTGGTATCAAAGGAGTGTAGGCTCCTTTAAGTCTCTTTAGAGTTTCCACTGATACATTGTGCTAGAATCAAATGTAAACCACCTCGAACAAAGTTCACACTGGACCCAAGTGGTCTCGCCCCCAGAAAGATAACCCGATGACGCTTTGGTAAACCATTCATGGTCGTTCCAAAATCTTTGGGCCTACCCCTCTTGGGAACTTTGCGAGGTGGTATCAAAGGAGTTTAGGCTTCTTTAAGTCTCTTTAGAGTTTCCGCTGATACGTCTTTCAGATTTGCATCTCCAGTTTGGCCTTGTTGTGGCAATCGCTCCGGATTGCTTTCTGAAGACCACCACATGGTGCCTGTCATGAAGAATTTCAAAAACAGGTCGTAATGTTCTGTAAACTTCCCACAGATATGAAATAAGATATGCAACCTATTGCCACGATAACGGGGTAGGATCCCTTTTGGGAGTTGATGGTCAGTTAGAAAGGTTGTGAACCCCTTTGCGTCTCCCTTGCCATCCTTGAATTTTGAATCGCATCTTATTTATCTGAAGGACAATGTTTCCGGCCATGCAGGCATTCCCGTATAGAAGCCCTTTTTCCGTCTCTATACGCTTCAGGGTTGACCGTCAGCTACTAGCCAGAGTATCCAAGGGATGAAGGTGACAGTTTAGTTCATTTAAGGTCTTGCTCCAGTTGTCACCAATTTTTGTAATTGCTGCATGGTTCACAGCAACACGATCAGTACTGGTATTTGTTATGTTCTGTATGATCTTCTTATGGCGGCTATCCTGAAAGTTAGTCTTGTGGAAATTTGAATATGCCCTGGCCATCTCAGACACAGATTCACAAACATATTCTTCAATCACAAATGATCAGGGCTTCTAGTAAACTGTCTCCATGTGCGACCTCTGATCAGATCAGTTTTAATTTTCCGCACATAAAAAAAATACACACTCACAGCTGGCAGATGAATGTGGCACTACTACAAGCAAATTCAACAAAATATAATTATATTACATATGATGGTTTGCGTAAAAATATCCTGGCGATGTTTCTACAGTAGAATGTCGTAGGCTGCAGCTTTCTTGTCATGATTGCTATTGTAATCATCCGACATATTCTCCACAGGTATAGATGCGAGTTTGTAACCCTGTGGAGTGAGATTCGAAATGATGACTTCATCTCCATCTGATTCGTTGTTCAGAATAATAGTAGTAACCCGTTACCCGGTATTCCTTGTTTTCTTTGTGCTTTGTATAATATCTGTTTAGTATGACTCATGGCAATGTCATCTGGGTGGGGCTGAGGATCATTTTCTTCATACCTTGTCTTTTTTAACCATTATTATTGTGTACCTTAGTTTTCTGAGGACTTCTTATGGTAGAAATCCCTCACTCTTTAATAATACCGGTAGTATAGCCCTACTGGACACATAACTTTTCTTGTTCCTCTTCTGTCGTATGTTGAAATCAAAGTAATTTGAATACATACTTGATTTACTCAATACTACCACTACATACAATGCAGAGTTTTATATCCTCAGTATTATCTCGGATGATAGGTACTACTTTATATAATTGTGTAAGATTACGAATGAAAGCTAAAGGGTGAGAGTTTTGGGTAGGTAGAAGGAATGATGATGATTAGGTATGATAAATTTATTTCATGTTTTTATTTGTATTTCATGTTATAATCATATTTTACTCTTAATTTATATCGACACAATTGTGATGCTGTCGACAATGTTGATACAGATATAACTATAACCGGCCTGGAGTGTATTGTTTGTCTTTGATGAATGTTCATATGATTATTTAGCTAGAATGAATAATTGTAACTTTCAGATGATACACCTTTGCTGAAAATAAAATCATTTATATTTATATATCATTTTTTGGTCTTTTTATCTTACTTATTGATTGTGTGTAAGTGTAATCAGTACACTGTATCAGTTTTAGTTGAAGGGGGGTTGGTTGGGGTATCGTCAGTATCTCTGATGGATTCTGGGATAGGTACATATCATACTTCAGTTTCTTCTCTTTTGTCTTGAAAACACAGCCGTGGCATCGGCAGCCTAGTGGTCAGCATATATCGGCCTTGAGGTCGAAGGGTCGAGTACTGACCTGGCCCGACATTGAATCCTTGGGAAAGACTATTTACACAATTTTTTTCATCTTATCAGAGACATATGTAAAATTCGAAGGTTCCACTGGCGTTGTCTTTGTCCTAAAAATTGTACATATGTTTTGCCGGGGATAAATGTGGCATTGTGAAGCGCTTAGAGCATGGTGATGACCGTGGATAAGTGCATATAAATTATCTCAAAAAGCTTTAAAAACTTTGACTCTGCTGGAGTTCAGACTTCGTTTGGATCTTCTGAAAATGCCTCAATAACCATCTATGTATGAGTCATGAGGCAAGATCAAGAATTATTACATGCAAGCAAGTGATCAGCTCACAATGCCCAATCTTGAATTACACAATTTTACGATTTACCCGATAACTGATGCGTGAAAATGACTTACATTCAAAATTAAAGCCCTGACAAAAAAAAACCCAGGTGTTACAATGGAAGCCGGATTCAACGAGATCGACGGGACTGACAACATGATCTCGTATGCGACCATGTGATGTCGGGTATAACGAAAGGTCGCATACAGGGATTTCAACTGGCCTTGTTGTAGCCGACTTCTTGTTGAATCGGGCGCCCACTGTACTTATATTTACTCTGTACCCAAATGAAGGGAGAAAAATATTATGTAAAGGGTCTTTTCCAAGGACTCAACATTGAATGAAATTGAACTATGCCAGGCTGGATTCGAACTCATGCTATCTTGATCTTGAGCCAAACGTGCTGGAGTGTAGTACATATTATGTATCTAGTTTTCTAGTAGTAACCATTTCATTTTGCCACAGACGCCAACAAGAGAGGTCTGTAATTATAATAGATCTGAGGTCTGAAATTGACTTCTAGTTCTAGACGTAAAGAGTCTTTATTCCATTTGTAGAGAGTATTCATCGCCTCGATTCCATTTATAAAGAGGTCACAACCAAATATTGCTAGGAATTTTGTCAGGGCAGGAAATTTTTGATTTCCAACTGCCAAGGGTTCTTTAATGTGCACATCTTGTACACAGGACCTTCCAAATGTATCATCCTATCTCTGATAGGACTAGGTGTTTGATCCCACGCACACTACCTTAGGATGGGAAATTCAATGAAAAATGAAAAAAAGAGCCTGTACTAGTCTCAGAGTCAGAGTCGGAGGCGAACCCCAAAACTCTCAACCACATAATCCCTTGTGTTATTGTTATACATTTGGAAGGTGGCCCTACTCCTACCGCTGGGATCAAACCAGCAACCTGTGGTCTGAGGCAAACCCCAAAACACTCAACCACATTGTAATTCCTTGCCTTGTGTTCTATTTGGAAAGCGGCAATCATTCATCACGTGCGAGCTCTAAAGGACAACTTTACTTTATGTTTGGAGTATTACAGTACAGTATTACGTTACGATGCTTTCCTTCATGTTAACAAACTAAACAATCAAACGGCTGTACTGTTACTGTTAGAAGTAGAAGCTGTGAGATGGACTATTTTACCATCTCGATGTTTGTCCCTTACAGAAGCTTTTCCATTTTTACTCACCTTGCTTTGATTTATGTCAACAACAAGCATTCCCAAAACACCTATATATATTCAATTTCTAAATTATATAACTAAGCGAAAGAAGAAGTAAAAAACTAAATAATTTTGCTGTTTTAATTGAATATTATTATTATAATAAAATTCTTAATAACCAACTAAGACATATGAAATGACTGATGGAAAAAATATACATCAAATATGTAAACCATCGAGTCATAGAGTAGGTACAGATGTAAAACTTTGCAATGGAAACAATAACTTTGGTAAAAAAAATCACTAGACAATGTATGGTAAAAGTAAAAATATTCATAAAATATCAAGTGCTGTACAAAAATAACTTAGAATTTGAATTACATAGAGATCTACGTAGTTATTTAAAAAAATGTCCTCTGCACTATTTACTTAACTACGCACTCTTTGTCTCACTCTCCTTTGAGTACCGGTACAAAGAAAAGAAAGGAGCTGCAGCTTCATACTTCATGACTTTCTATCAATTAAACATATACTACTATAAAATAGTAGTAGTAGTACACATAGACAGGTTAAAAAATGGGACGGATTTAAGGCACATAGTAACTTTTAAAATCTTTGCTGTCACCATATTATCATTACATAACTATGGCTTGTTGTATACCTAACGCAGTATACATATTGGACTTTGATATACCAGGTAATGAGATCAATGAACCCAGTCTTATCATCTCGTTATAAATCATCAATTTGGTGAAGGGTTTATAAATAAAGTTTATATCAATACTTGTTAATTAGTCATAGTCATAGTAAAAAGTAAAAAGTCACAGAGGGAGGTTCCAAATTGTATCCTGCGTTCTGTACACGTTCAATTGTTCTAAAGCTTAGGTTGTATAGTTTTGTATTCATATTTTATTCAAATATATTTTAAACATAATATGATATTATATTCCAATAAAGAATTAGATTGATTGATCAAAAGATGATACAAAAATATGTTTTAGTTTGATATGTTTGATACGATAGTTTGAATGAAGCATAAATTGACAGGAAATTGGAAAATATATCCAATTTTTTTTACAATCACACATCATGAGTCATTGTAATTGTAAAAATCAAACAAAATATTAGTCGTGTTCTCATACTCATACTTTCTCTAAAAATAAAAAGCCTATCTCAATCATATCTTTTTAGAGATAGCAATGAGCAAAGAATAAAAATTTCTTGTCATTCAACAGTTGAACCAAAGTCAAATGACCACACGGTACAACATACTACTAGTACTAGGCAGTTTAGTGAGAATTGAAAATAGGGGATATATCTATTAAAGTTAGTCTCACATGAAACTGCCAGCTGAGCTGTTTACAAATCACTTTAAATTTTGCAATTATCTTTATTGGTACCGGTAGTACTAGTACTAGTAAGTAGCTACTGGGAAAATGGAAACAACATCATAATTCTATTAATGTTAGTGACTTCCTTAACGTTCATATAAAACCCTGTACTGTATGTAGTTACAGTGCAATCCCCCGATAACGACATCGCTCGGGACCGAACAATCGTGTCGTTATCGGGGGATGTCGTTATTCAGA
>JAUEKX010116395.1:0-12035 GCA_031834005.1 Dendronotus venustus
TTCGTTTCTCTTTGATCTCATCTTCAACCTGATCATCCCACCACCAGGTTTTCAGTCTCCACTGATGGTTCTTAGAGAAGCCACATACCTCAGTTGCCGTGCTCAGAAGAGGGCCTTTAAGCGTAGACCACGCATCTTCAATAGCATTTCCAGAGCAGTTTACAGTAGCAGCAGCAGCAGTAGATAACTTGTTCTGGAAAATGTCATGAGACTGGTTAGCAACAGCGGGGTTCTTCAGTTTCCAGGTGTGAATGTGAGGTGCAAATTTGTGCTTTTTCACTTTTGTCATCTTCACCTTGAAGTCACAAACCACAAGTTGATGCTGTTAGACACACTCTTCAGTTATTATGACTTTAATATTGTATACTGCACTTCGGAAATTCTTTCGGAACAGGATGAAATCTATCTGCGTCCTGTGGTTCCTAGGGTAGTAGGTGATCAGATGGGAGGCTCTTTTCTTAAATAGGGTGTTGCCAACGAGGAGGTCATTCACAACTGTAAATTCCAGAATTCTCTCTCCTTCTGCATTACGGACTCCAAAGCCATGACCACCATGCACCACATTGAACACGCCAGCATCAGTGTCAACATGACTGTTGCAGTCACCCAACGGAATTAGAGTCTCAGACGAAGAAATCCTGGAGACTGTGCTCTGCAGCATGTTGTAGAAACGCACTTTTACATAACTGTGGTGCATAAACCGAGATGAAGAAAAAGACAGTCTCGCTGATTATAAGTTTTAGAAGAATCCTGTCTGAAACACAGGATTATCTACCTAATATTCAGCCAACAGAAGACCAGCGCCACCTAGCCCTTCCCTGTTTCCACACCAATAGAATTTGTAGCAAGAGTTTTTGCTAGTGTTAGTCCACCAGCCCATCTGTGTTCTTGTATACCGCACAGGTCAATTTTTTGTCTAGCTAAAGTTTTGACTACTTTGCAGCTCCGCTTCTTAAGTTGGCCCACTTTCCATGTGGCCACTCTGAACTTGAAACTTTTTAAACGAGGCAAATTGTTTTTCAAATGAAGCGAATTTGTTTTCAGATTATGCATATTAAGTGTGATTCAAAGCAAATTGCCTTATCAAAGGAAGCGAATCAGAGGCAAATCTTTTCTTATGAAAAGTGAAAACGAAGCAAGTTTTTCTAAAGTGAATTAAATTAAGTGAATTAATGCAATTTTTTGAGACAATCCCTAACCTGTTTGCATATTTGATAAAGTTATTACAGTTATTCTAGACCTAGAGAGCATAGTCAATATTGAGTTTGCCGGTGTTTTATGGGTGGAATAGGGTGGTGAGACTGGGTTCAATACTGAAAAAATTTGGCTCAATTTCCAATTAAGCCTTGCTGAATTTTTTTGACATTTTTTATAGATAATGCAACACCTAGGATGTTGTAATTAATCTAGTAATTAAATGTTCAATGACCTTTTCTACTTTATTAGAAGTTACAACCTAGGTTGCCTATTATTTAAACCAAAAATATATTTGCAGAAAGCTAGAAAATAATTTTATCACTCACCTGCCCATACAGCTTGTATGTATCATACATTTTCTTTTTTGTTTTAGTTATTAAAAATTGGTATTTTATCATTCATATTGTTTATAAACTATAATGGTCAAGTAATTGTTGGATACTTTCCAGTATGGAAATTGAGGCGGGACATGTTAAAAATGGCCTTTCCCAGTCAAGTCTAAGTCCTTCAAAAGATAAACTTAGTTTTTCTGACTCTGGGAAGCCTAATCAAACAAAAAAGTTGGTTATCAAGAACTTCAAATGTAAGTATAAATTTTATTTGATATTTACCGCTTATATATTTAAATGGGTATAGAAAACACATTATTTTTTAATTAGGATACATTCGTGCTTTATATTTTACTGAGATGATACCTAAAGCTAGATTGGTTTTTTCTACACTTTATGGTTTTGCTCTGCAAACTTTAATCTTCTCCATGCCAATACCAAAATTATATATAATTATATAATAATAATAACATTAAGTTTGAATGCTATCTATCAAAGAGTGCTCGACAATTAAGGAGCGTAAATATCATGCAAGAAATGAAAACAGCTGATGATTGTGAAAACATGAAACTTTAAGTCCTGTAAAAAGTTTTTTTGTTTTCATTTCTTGCATGATATATAATTATATATAAACCAATGGCGATTAAATTGTTGACATTGAATTTGTTTTTCAATAGTTTCTCTATTATGAAAATCTTTCGTTTTTTTTTTTTATTGATTAAAAAATGCATTTCTTATTTCAATCATGATAAATCACAAGGTAAATGGGTCCGTCCGCTTTTTCCCATTTTCATTCTTATCCATTCTTATAGCTTCTTTGGCTCCACAAAAGTACAAATAATACAAAAATCACAAACATTTTGTACCTTAGGGAACATTCAATAATTACGTCACGCTAAATTTGCCATTTTAGACCCAAAGATTATTACCGTGACGTCACGTTTTCCAACGTTTTCCCTTTTCGACGTCACGCTGCGTCACGAAAAACTACGAGACCCACCAACCTCCCCTAGATTTTGGAATATAAAGCGTGAACCTTCTTTGAACTTTTTAGACATCAAAACATTACTTGTACTGATTTATTTCCTCTGAAGTCTTTATTCATGATTTTATTGATACTCAAGAACATATATCTTTATTTTGTGATGTGATGCTCTTGTTTTTAGCCAAACCAACTTTACCATCTAATTACAAGGAGGCAACATGGCAGAAATTACACGAAGCTGTAATTGCTATACATAACCAACGTTCAATTTCATCATCCCTTGAAGAGCTATATAAAGCAGTTGAGAATCTATGTGCTCATGACATGTCAATGAACCTGTATGAAAAACTAAAATCTGTGTGTGAAAACTACGTCAAGTCAACCGTAAAACATTTTGTGGGATATCCTTTTCTAAAATTCTTGATTTGTTTTTTTTTACTCAAAATATTTCTTACGCTTTTTTATTTAATACTCAAAATGTATTTTCTTGTCAGTTTCCTTAACTAGAATGTTTCATTACAGATGGGATGGACAATTATTTATATTTGAAGAAAATGAATAATTTGTGGGAATCTCATTGCCGTCAAATGGTATGTTATAATTACTTTAATTATTTAGAATATTTTGCATTTATTTATTTGAACTTACTGTTATAAATAACATCATCAATTTTCTTATGCTGTTTATTAAATGTTGGCCTTCTTTAATATTATTTATTCTTGTTTTTAGACAATGATTCGTAGCATTTTCTTATACCTCGATCGTGTTTATGTTCTTCAACATTCCACCATCCTTTCCCTATGGTATATATATACAACAACTGAACTTCACACATGTCTTACTTTTGTTTACAAATGTCTTCTCTCTTACTGAGAGATTCGTTTTTTGTTTTGTTTTATAGTAATTAATTATAATTATAATTATTATTAATTATTAGATACAAGTATAGTATGTCCAAAATTACAAAATACATAAAGTACAAAAATTTGAACCTTGCAAGTTTTTATCATGTTTAAAACCTATAAAAATTCTCAATCATTTTTCCAATTTTCAGTGGCTACAGTCAATGATGTAAAACATTTGCAGCCTATGTCTACTAGAAATGATAATGGCCTGTTACTTAATTTCAGTATGATTTTATTTAATTAAGGGATGTTGGTCTTCATTTATGGCGAACACATGTGTTGGGAAACCATATTATACAATCAAGGACTGTAGATGGACTTCTATTTCTCATTGAAAAAGAAAGGTTTGTATCTTATCTTATGTTATAGAACTTAGTGCCAATTAACAAATTTACTCTGTAAATTGACTAATAAGGACCATACCTTATGCCGTCTGCAAAAAAAGGTGAAAATTGATCCATAAAATTGGATCTCTGAGTATCATAATTTATTTGAGAAAACAAAAATATATTATATTTTATATATGTATATTTACAAAAGGTAAATACTATATACCATCTATTGTTAATAACAATATTTTAGAAATGGTGAAGCTGTTGATGGAGTACTTGTCAAAAGCTTACTTAGAATGCTTGCAGATTTACAGGTACAAATTTCAAGCTTTATTTCACTAACCGTTTAGACTTTTTTTTGTTTTAATCTAATATACTCCAAATAGGTATAATGGTATATAAATGCTAAACAAAACATTGGGTTATTTTTAGGTCATTAAAAAGAGTATTCTTCTTTTTGACCTATGTATTTTTAGAACAGATAAATAATTATACAGTTTGTTCATGTTAAAACAGAAGGAATTCTATTGTTAACCATGAATTGTTAATTAAGAATCCCAAAGGAAATACAAAAACTACTGTAAATAAATGCAATTTTATTATAGTTTTTTTTTTAATGTACTTACTTCAACATCAAACGAGATATGAATAATCACCACACTCCCTTCGGAATATAAATATGTTGTGATCCAACATTTTTGTTATTGTATTACTAAAATGATTACTAACAAACATTACTTTAACATATATTAAAACAATGTGTTCCGTTTTATACCAGACACCCTATATAAAAAGTGACTAATAAAGAAAAAAGAAAAATTAGGAACTGTAGATCTAAATGAGAAAAACCTGTAGCAGAAAGCAAAAGAATATATCTATGTAATCAATTACTCCATCATTTGATTATCTTTTAGATGTATCAAGACGTTTTTGAAGGGAAATTTCTACAAGCCACAGACTTGCTTTACTCTGCAGAAGGACAGAGGTTTATGGGAGAAGTGGATGTTCCAAATTATTTACTGCACGTTGATAAGAGACTTAAAGAAGAGGCAGATAGACTTATACACTACTTAGATATTGGAACCAGGAAACCTCTGATATTGTGTGTAGAAAACCAACTGATTTGCAAACATGTTACAAACATTTTGAATAAGGGGTTCAACAACCTCATGGACGCAAATTCAACAGATCACTTGAGTTTGATTTACTCTCTATTTTTACGGGTCAAGGATGGCCAGGATAAACTTTGTGAACATTTTGGAGGCTACGTAAAGGTAACGGTAACGCTTTGTTTTTGTTTTTAAGAATCCCATTTGTTTACAAATGCCATCGCATGGGCTAGTTGTAAAACTGACTTAAATTGCAACCAATCCAACACGCAGATTAGCAATTAACCTTTAACAAATGGATGTAAACAACAAATTGTTTATTCTTATCATTTATTGTATCTTCCAACAACAACTAACCTCTAACCTAGCCGTTAACGTATTTGTATTGCCTTTTAAGTGTATGTTTTCGCCTACCTGTATTAGAATCAGAGCATCAGTTTTTTTCAGTTAATACAATAAACCAACACAGTATGTAATACTAGGCATTCATTGATCAATACAATACAATAACACTTCCCATAACATCGATCTAGTCCGATCCTGTCAGTGTATCGAGAAAATCTTTCAAGATTGGTTTTGAATCAAATTGGACCAGTTTAGATAAGTTTGGACAAAACACCAAAATATGCTGCGATTCAATCCGATCTGGTCTAGGTAAATGGAAACTCCCCATTGTTATAGCAATAACTATTTACAGTTCTCAAGAGCCGTTGGACAGTGAAGATAATTTTTTTTATCTGAAAGGTTAAAGGGCTTTCAATAGTGCAAGATGTAGAGAAAGACAAAACAATGGTACAAGAGATGCTCGACTTAAAAGAGAAGCTGGACACACTCATTGATGACGCTTTCAAGAAAAACGAAAAATTTATAAATGCAATGAAGGTAATTCAAACAAAGAAAGAATGTTCCCTTATACTTTTTAAACCAAATACATGCTTTTTTTATATAAGAATATGCGTTATAAGAATAGTAGGGTTTTGAGAGGGTCATTTTGAGAGAATACTCTAAGGATATCAACAGGGTGAAATTCTAATCTCTAGCTGGAAATTTTTCGCATATTTTGCTGATATTTAGCTGAATTTGCAAAGGTTGTACCGTCTTAATCTTTATTACGCAAAACTGTAGCAGGGTAGACAAAGTTGTAAGAAAAATTCCTTTTACGTTTTTTAGATGGAACAAAAAGAAAAATACAACCTGTTTAAAGTAGAACGAATAAGAATGTGCTAATAAAAGATCACCCTGAGTTTTACAAAAATTTGAAATATTTAATATGATGAAACCTATTATTGATTATTTCAATTTTTTTCTTTCTTTTTATTCTTCCACAGGAAGCATTTGAGCATTTTATAAATAAACGACAAAATAAACCAGCAGAATTGATAGGTATGTAGTATTATAGATTACCGCCTCGTTTATTAAAAAGACTCACCCAAATAAACGCTTTGAGAAAATGTTCCCTTAACTAAATTAAAATATTGCTCTCTGCAATGTTGGAAAAAAGATTTATAAAAAAAATAGGGATTTTGAAATTTGGCAATTTTAAAATTTGCTAAATCCACGAAATTATTCAGGATTGTAAAATAAGACATCAAAATACCATCATTTTCATTCCCAACATTTGTTATTTTAGCTAAATTTGTTGATATCAAGCTAAAGGCTGGAAATAAGGTAAGATAATATTTTTTCTTGTTAACAAGACTTGATGTACTATTGTTAACATTGTCTCCAGACTGCAGACCTGCACTCATCTTACTAATCTTTGCTATTTTTCCTTTTAGGAGGCCAGTGAGGAGGAATTGGAATCCAGGCTAGATAAAATTATGATTCTCTTCCGTTTTATACACGGTAAGTAGCAATTTTCAACTTTTCCGTTTTCCATTTCGCATTTGCTCGTTCTCGGGAAACAATTTTCAAAAATATCAGTGCTAGTTTGCTAGTCATTGTTAATTTGAGCTATTAATACCAAATCAACCGAAAAGTTATGCTAATTCTGCGTAATCGTGTGACTGTAAGAATAAACTTCCCTTTCGTCCATTGTCTTCGATTTACGTAACGCCGGGCCAATTACGGATTAATTGGCCCTCTACCCACGGTAAATATCTGTCCGGGTGCTTATTCGAGGATTTACGGTATTGAGGTTTTTAATCAACTGGTATAACAGAATCCAACAGAAAATCTTAAAATAGGGATCAGCTTTTAAATTATTATCTATAGCTCGATGCTAGGGAAGACAGACCAGATTCTCGCATTTATTTATTTTTTTCCATGAATACTATTTGTACCCCAAATTTCCCTAACGACAACAATGGTTTATAACTCTGTCCAACAAACTCCTTTTGAGAAATGATATTCTTTATATTACAGCCGTTCAGTTTTATTATTTCAAAAACAAGGCTGATTGCGCAGTAAGATTGCATAGTTCTATTTAAATGACAGAAAAGTTTGTTTCAAACTAATTGTTTTGTTTATTTTCGTTTTACGGGATATGGCGTGCTCAGCTTGTTTTTTCTTTATATAATCATTATATTCATCCGTTATCTTTCTTTTATATACCTTACAATACCTGGTTTAGCATGTGTTTTTATCATTTATGTTTTTTTAAGAGATGATTGCACTAACACCAAATGAATTTGTGTTAAACGCATTCAAAATCTCTTAAAAATCTTTTACCTGTTTAAGTCTTAGCTCTCTTGTCCTGTTGTAGAAAACTCTTCTGTTCTTTTACTAGTAGATAAGGAATAATAAACAATGTTTTAATTGTTATAATTTATATCTCTATCATACAAAAACCTGATAAAAATGAAGGATAAAAATTAACTTAAAACTATCATAAAATTAACTTCTCCTTTTTAAGTTCCTTGATCGATGTTCCCAAAGTAATCTAAAAAACATTACAATTTGTCCATTATAAATATTACTTTAAAATGAATGAGAAAAGATATGGATAAACAAAATTAACAAGAATAAAAAAAAATCAATCTTCCGTTTTGAAGTTCACAAAAAAATTTCTTCACGTATGTACGTATCTAAAGAAGAAAATTATAATTATTTATTATAAGCATCCAAAACCTGAGAAAAAATAGAGAAGAAAAAAAATTGACTTTCCTTTTAAAGTTTAGTCGAATGATATTCTTCAAATTAGCTAAAAATATCATAAAAATATATGTGAGAAAAACTAAAAAAAACACACAAAGAAAGAAAATGGAAAAAAAAAGCGATAAAAATAACCCATGTTTACTCCCTGTATTTTTTGGCAGCTGGGTCTTCCCCTTCTACATCACCCCCCTCCCTTGGCCTTTTCCGCTTTCGTGGAACGGAAATTTCACGATGCAGTTGATGAATTGTATCCAACATTCGCTCTGTCAAAGAGAGTAAATGTTGCATACGTAACTCCAACTTTTCGTTGTATCTGCGCCTCTTCTTCTTTTTAAAAGAAGAGGATTTGGTGTAAGAAGGTTCTGGTGATGATGGTGTTGGTAGTGTTGGTGGAGGAGTCGGAGGAGGAGTTAACGAGTCCGAAGATAGTTTGGTCTGCAGAGAGTTTTGGGAGCTGTTGTTTTTAGCTCTTGGTCGTCGAGGTCGACCATTTCTCTGTTCAAACCAAGCCACCATTCGCCACCTCCGAATATAGGGACCATGAGGGTTGTATCTTCTTGGTCTAGCTAACTCCTCCTCGTGAGCCTCCTTCAACCTATCAACTACCCGTCGTCGAGTTGCCTCAACATCAGGGTCCACATCACCAGGTCTCGCTTTAGCAACAAATTCTCGTCTCATGGCTTCAACAGTCTAGAAGACGTTAAAGTAGCTCAGCTTCAGTTTAAAATCTAAAGAGAACTGAAGATCGTTTATAAGTTTGGCAGTTTATATCTTTATTTTTAAAAATTTGACGTCATTTAATTTGTGTTTTTTTTTTTTATTTCATTTTTAATTTGACGTCATTTTCGTTTGAAACGGATGTCATTGTATTGAATAATAAAGCCTGTTTCACACTGCAACAGTTTTCTTAAGCGCCAAAATTATGTAAAAAAAGAAACACTTTTTTTTAAGCCTTCTGAAACGAAATATATTTGCAAGATCATATTTCTTAACTACTAATGAGGATCATTTTGGTCTTTCGCACCGAACTTGCAATGGACTTTTTCAAATTTTCAAAATTTTCATGTAAACGGCCTAATAAACACTGTAGTAAAACCTAAAAAGGACTCGAATTAAAAATTCAGAATTTTGAATTAGAGAGATTCTACTGTCGTACAGCAGTTCGATAGTTTAGGATTTCAATCGGTTTGAATTCCATGGTTTATTAATAATTTCGTAGGGAAAGATGTTTTTGAGGCGTTTTACAAGAAAGATTTGGCCAAGCGGTTACTGCTCGGCAAAAGCGCGTCAGTTGATGCTGAAAAATCGATGCTTTCGAAGTTAAAGCAAGGTAGGGTGTTTTTTGACTTTAATTATGTGTTAGAGTAACATTATTTTGAAGGCCAATCTTCACTAAATACAGAAATTAGCCCGACAGGCCATACTTTTCCTCTGTAGAATATACCTTGTTGGCGGAATATACGTTGTTACGCCCGTCCTTTGGCGTTATTACGGCCTATGTAATGAGAGCTGTATTTTTGTAGAAAATCGCCTCAATCGCCTAAATAGTGGTTACAACAACAATACAAAGGAATTAAAGCGATTTTGTGACTATTTTCTAATTCGAAGGATGGTTACATCTTTGAGCAAAAAGAAAATTCGAGATGCGAAAATGAGAAACCAATTCTCCATTTTTTACATCTCTTAATCATTGCTCACTGCATCATAGTATTGCGTAATTAAAGCCTATCTTTCTCCTATATAATCTATATAATTGGGTCGGCAAACACATGTGGGGGAGAACAAAATAATTATTTTTACTCTCCTTCGTGGATGTTGCTTCTTTAAGTGTTATTGGCATTTATATATGATTTCGAAAAAAATCGCAAAATTTTACTATATTTACAGCGGGCTCATCTAATGAGCTGACGATTTAAATCTTTACTGCTATTTTTCGCTATTTTTTTAGAATGTGGTAGTGCGTTCACCAGTAAATTAGAAGGGATGTTCAAGGATATGGAGTTATCAAAGGATATTATGAACACTTTTAAACAAGTGATTTTTCTTTTTTTTAATTGATCATTATGAAAAGCGAGACTGAATCCTTCTCGATTTCCTTTTTACCTGCGAATTATTTTTCAGTGAGAAATTATTATTTCTTTAATTTTAATAACTTCTCACTTTTTCTTTTTCTTTTTTGGAGAGTCAGTTAATTAAAGATTCTCGTAAAAACATGATTTTTTGGACTAGAGAATTTCAGGCTCACGACCCACGAGGTCATCTCACCTACACAATTATTCTGAATGTAGAATATAATACAAGGCCTAATTTCTAAGAGCACCGACGTCAATATGTACCAATCATCGCATTTGCGTTCCAGAATGCCAAAAATAAAAATAATGGAAGCTTACATGAAGAGCATTAAATTTTCTTTGGAATGCTGATAAATGTTGTTAGTTTTGGCCAACATGACGATTTTTTGACGACTTGCACTTAAAGAGTTAAAAGTGAAAGTGTTAATGTTTGGCCTTTAAAGACTCATTTAATTGTTCAAAAAGCATTATTTAAGCCTTTAAAGTTGTTTAGTAATGCCTCTTCTTTGATTTCCCAGTATATTGGCAACCAGAGTAATCCACCAAGCATGGAGTTGAGCGTGAACATTTTGACAATGGGACACTGGCCAACTTACACTCCCATGGAAATACATCTGCCTAATGACGTAAGTTGAATTGATTTTCTTGGACTTTGGACTCTTTACGAAATTAAATTCACATAAAGGGTGTATATACTTGTTATTTCTTTCTTGAAATGACTTTTCCAATTTCTCCTTACGGTTTTCCAAGTATTTTTGTTTTTTTTACTGAAAAAAGAATACAAATATTTTGTTTTCATGTTTCTCTTTCTTTTCTTTCTCCTTTCCTTTCATTCTTGTTCCTGAAAAGCATAGATTATGAAGATAAAGTTCGAATCAGTTTGTCTCAGTTAACATACTTTCTTTTTTCTAGAGATAAGTGAGGCATAACAACATTACATGACATCTTTGTTTTTAAGTGTTTTGCTAAAGTTGTTTTTGCTTTTTAAATTTAGATGGTACGATTACAGGAGACTTTCAAGACCTTCTACTTGAGTAAACACAACGGAAGAAAACTGCAGTGGCAAGCAACCCTCGGGAGTTGCAGTGTCAAAGCTGTGTTTGAAAAGGTACGAAACAATCTCGAGGTTCACTCTCTTACGCAACTTGTTCGTACTGATTCTCGTGCCTATTCATTTTTGCGCAAGTTTATTTTAATAAAAAGCATTTTGTCTCTAATGATTTTCTAAGGTATTTTGAATTCCAAAAGTTTAGTTCCTCGACGGCTTTAGTGTATTATAATACCATTTCGTTATTACATTCCCGAAGGTACATCCCGGCTAGTGAAATTATTTTCTCTGATATATGTGAATATTCTCCATATTCGTTAACACCGGCTAGACACTATTTGCGTACAGTGCTTTTTATCTCCTTAATATTTTTGTACGCATGTTCTGTCCCCCAATAATAATGAAGTGGAATCTTTGTCGTAGTTCTTGGTAATTAACTAATCGATAAAGATTTTTACTACCATATGAATTCAAAGGGAAAGCTTTCAGTTGACTTGTTTTATTCGATTGCTTTAAATTCCACCCCTTTTGTGGGTAGTAATTGTACTAATTTTCGCATATTTTTTTCTCTCTTTTCTTTGTGCATAAGGAATGTCACGTGCCGTACAAAAAGCACATTATATTAATACGTTGAAGATATCATAGAGAAGTAAATTAGATGGATGAACCACGACCCCAATTTTAGAAGGGGTTCTTTCAATTTTGAACTTTGTATTGCGTTTCTTTTTTTCAAAATTATGAAGAAAAAATTAAGATATTGGCAGATGGTAAATGATGGCCACCGGGCGGTAACTTAATTTTAGCTTGGATGTATTATTACAATGTTGTTGTTCTATATTTAGAATACGCACGAACTTCATGTCTCGCTCTTCCAAACGCTATGTTTGTCTCTATTCAACGATGCCGACGAATTGTCGTATGAAGAAATCAAAATTGCAACTGCTATAGGTTTGTGCCTTGTT
>JAUEKX010116506.1:0-24609 GCA_031834005.1 Dendronotus venustus
GGTTTTTATTAGTAACTTTATTTGTAACTAGGAACTTTTTGACCAACTCAAAATAAATCAGTAATAATAATAATAATCTACAAAGCACAAGACGTTGTCTATCAAAGATCTCCGAGGTACGTGTCGATTTTGGACTAAAACTTTTTGTCTACGTTGTATCTCCTGATTCATAGCTCGAATTTCACCTTGAAGCCCAGTGTTGTTGTAATCAATCTGTTTAGCATGCTCTTGAGCCTCTGTAAGATCATCGTTCAGCAAGGCAAGCTGAGTGTCTTTTTCTTCAATGATCTTTTTGAACCCTAGTGGTATGATCTCTTTCAAAAGCCAGCTTTGAGCAGACGTGGCGTTTTCTTTATCACTAAACATTGCTGAGTACACTGCGGGCTCTATGGAGATGAATATGTCGTGTGGTTTATTTCCACCTCCTAGCATACCTGATCGGGATATACGTCTATTTCGACTAAAATACGTCTCTTTTAACCATACGCAATCTGTAGCACTTCTACGCCCCCACCATGCTCTTCTCCGGGTTAAAGCAAGTATCGATACAACCCGTCCTCTTGCGCTACTTCTTCCTTTGGAAAAGGCTTTGATTATAGCTCTCTATGTGTTCAGTTTACCTTTTACTTTTAGTTTTACACCTTTGCTAGAGTCGTACCGACACGATCTAACTTTCGGTTGTTTCGTAAAGTCTCTTCATCGTTTTATAGAGATATTTTACCCAAGTCTTAGAGTCTTATTCAGTATGTAGTTCTTGAGCATCCTGAATCTTGAAAAGAAGCTCAGAAAGCATTTTATTTAAGTTTTCAACGGAAGCAGTAAACTTATGATTATTCTTGGTCGTCATCCGCTTTACCACTACATCTTTCATCAACCTGTTTACGTCTAACTTGAAATCGCTTCCATTAACGGCGTGCAGCTCTTCTGGATATTTTAATGGTCCTTTCTTTCGTATATATCTTTGAACATCTCGGCAACTTCACTCGCTTTTTTTGTCCTTAGCGGTCTACTGACAGCATACCCAGACGCTATATCTATGACATTTAAGACGTACTTGTAGACGTTCCCGTATAACTTGTAATGAGGTAAGTAGAGTAAATCTGTTTGATGGATCTTGTTGACTTTGCTCACGTAAAAATAAGGTACTCTATACAACGAGGTCTCGGTACGTGAACTTGAAAAAGTTCTGTTCGCCT
The DNA here is from genome assembly GCA_031834005.1 of Dendronotus venustus. Taxonomy (NCBI): domain Eukaryota; kingdom Metazoa; phylum Mollusca; class Gastropoda; order Nudibranchia; family Dendronotidae; genus Dendronotus; species Dendronotus venustus. The sequence goes on from JAUEKX010116506.1 coordinate 1,197, forward strand.
GTGTAGCAAGCCAAGCTTTCACCACTTTTAGAGGCTCTCCAGATTCTTTCCAAAGTAGCTTAATTGCTTTTCAATTAGTCCATAAATTTTCTGGGTTACAGTAAATTTTTTGCAGTTTGTCAGCCATTTGTTTATAGCAATAAACACTCCTTTATTCCTTCCTGCGCTTCAGCCTCATCAGGCGACTCATTGCTTCTACGTTCTTTTACTGCGTTTCAAGTCATTCTTGAATTCATTATACTACCTATTTCTATCGCTAAGTCGTCGCAGAACAGATGGTCTTTTGAAATATCTGACTTAAGTTGCTCAGTATCGATGAAATCCTTTTTACCAAAAAGCGGTATTCGATTCATAATACCTTCCATGCCATTTGCGTACAACTTGATCATTATAGAGCGCATAGGTTTCCGCATTTCTTTGGCTTCCTCATTTATTTTGACAGACGGGGTACTTTTTATAAAGCTTTTCTAATACCTTTGTCTGAAGCTTTTTCTAGTCTTTCTTCCGTACAGGGCGTTTTAGTCTCAGAAATAGATTCGCAATTCCTAACTTTTTCTAAGAGAAATTCTCCCTTGTTTACCTCCTCAAAAAATATTTCAGTACAAATATCATCTATCATCTTTATTATACCTCGAAAGCAAATATTTTGCAAAATTCCAACATATATTGGAAGCACCAACAGCACTTCTTCCATGACAATTTCTTCTTTGAGAAAAACTGTTTTCAGAGAACTCGAGTTCATCCTTTTATTTACAAACACAACCCTAAAGTAGTACATCTAAGGACGTCATAATGCTGTGCGAGAGTCGCATGGAATATTTTTGATCGCGCAGGATTTCTTTTGGTCGCGCGGAATATTTTAGTCGCGCGGGATCAAAATCGGGAATCCCCCCCCCCCCCCACCTTTTTGCTAAAAAAAAGAAGAAAGAAACAGAAAAAGAAAGAATGAAAGAAAAAAAAGAAACAAACTAAAGAAGAGCACAATAAAGCACAAAATAAAGGTAGACAAATCTACATCTATGTAAAATTAAATATTAAAGAACGTAAAACCTAGTTAAAAACAAACAAAACTAAAAACAAGTAAAAAGAAACAACTAAGATTAAACTAACCGGAAGAATATCAGTAGATCAAAATGTAATTTAATGCCTATTTACCGTAGATACTTAAAAAAAACAAAAAGTGATGGTTTCTGTTTCAACAACCGAACAACACAGGGCCGGCGACATTTTTATTCGGAAAATTGGGAAAGTGGGGGACTTTCAAATACGTGTCGTCAGCCCTGCAACACAATGTTTTTGTGCATTACACAATTTGAATACATTTGAATTTGGTACTCAATTTTAAATATTGTAGTACTTAAAACCGCAATTTCTCACAATGTTAAGTATTATAAGCTTATTCAAAAAAATCTTTATAAAAGGTTAATGCCGAACCAAATGCGCAGTTATATAATTTGATATATTTTTATGTTCGTTCACTCAAATAAAGAAATTATGGAGTAAAAAGTGTATAGGGCAAGTAAACTACACAAAATAGTTATCTACGTAATGCAGTTATATTCGTTAATTACTTTTTACGGGCTTTTGTACGTTAGACAATTGCGAGGAATGTTTTTCTCTAGATTCTTTTTCTCTTTGATATGTCGAGACCCTTCTGTTTGATTTCCACTCAGCGCTAACGAGCTAAATGTTTACTTGAAGAAATACTCTCTGTCACTAAGTTGTAGCTCACTAAGAAGAAGATTCGAAAAACTTTGATGAATACATTTATTTACTTAGGAACGATAATATTAATTTAACCTTGTGAATAGCCAAAACCGTTATATATCTTTTCTTCCTGTTTCTGAAAAAGACAATCAAAATTCAACATTTTATTTCGTTTATTAACCAGATTTTACGTTCTTTAATATTTAATTTTGCTGATGAAGGACCAATTTGCGAAATTCGCGAAATTTCTTCATGCGAAACCTTTCGACAATAAAAAGTATTTAAAACACTATGATCAAATTAGGCAAATGAGGACAAGGAAAGAATGAGGACTTGTTGGACACATTCTAATCGAGTTATCGAAGTAATCTAAACAGTTTCTTGATTGATTGAATATTACTCTTTTTTTTAATATCACACCATAACTCGAATATAAGCGGCCCCTTTTGTATACAGTAATTTCTTATTAAAAAAACCGCCCAAAAATGCCAGAGGGGCACCTTTAACACTATTTCGGGGGCGCTTATTCGAGAGGGGCGGTAATTTGAGACTGGCCAGTAAATCGAGCATTGACGGTAGTAAAATTTTAAAAATTTGCCATAAATACAATAAAAAAATATACATTTTAGTATTCTTTACAAATAAAAGTTATATTAAAAAAGTATTTAAAAGCTACTATTTGGCTATTTTTCCTTTTACGGTATTACAAAACCTCAAATACTGCTTCTACTAAGTAAGTAGTCTTATCAAGTTAGCTGAATGTGAAGTATTTCATCCGCTCGCTTTAGTAAAACGCATAACAGTAGAAGCTGACAAAAATGTCAGATTAGAAAACCTCAACATGGTGGATGGCGTGATGATATAAATTATAGCTATGACGGACGAATAAAATTATATACTATATATGTATACTTTATATGTTATAGAGCTATGAATATTATAGTCAATGATAGATAGCTAGCTATTCTACTAAGAATCATACATATATATATATTATGATACAATTTTTACTTCTAACTTCTATGGCTAGCTAATATTAAAAAAATAATGGGTTATTTTGTTTCTATTTTTTTTTCCCTTTTTTCTCAGATTTCTTCTCAAAAAAATTGAAATTTGTGCTGCAGGTTTAGCCTTGCCTTGCTTGCCCTTCAAATATATATTTGAGATCTTCTCTCACAAATTCAAGGACAGTTACATCAGCTTGAATTTTAGATGATCAACCCACGTTAAAGATGATTGAACTATTATATTTATATTTATATTGATTGAACCATTATATGATTTCCCCAGAGGGAGAGTATGTATATATAACGTATATATATAGGTATTAAATGTAATAAAAAACTTTGTTTCAAAAATTTTCGCTAAAAGAAACTATTTTTTACTTATATATATATATGAAGAAGAGAAAAATCGATGCGTTATTGTAATGGATGCTGTCTCTTTTCTGATGCGTATGTAATATTTGAGACAGAGAAATGCTGTATTAGAAGACATATATATATATATAAAAATAATAATACTTTTCCCAAGGATTGGTCAATCAAGGAAATTGATAAAGAGCTAGAAACTAGTTTTAATGTCTTTAAGTTGGCAAAATCCATATTCCTGTTTTAACACTTTAGCTGCCAAGTTGCTTTCAAATATATATTATATAATGTTTGAGAATGTAGCGTGCAAAAAAGTATATATATATAGGTTTCCTAAAATGCCATTGTCAGATGTTTTGAGCCTTTTCATCTCAAAGATTTACACATTTGCCACAAAAATACATTATTATAATTTGGAATTAGAAAAAAAAGTTATTTCGGAAACTCTGGCATTCTAGGTAAACAGTTTTTTTTTCTTTGACGTTTTAAATTCATTTACGCAATGTCGGATATAACCGACAATGGCATTTTAGCCTACATTTGGATTTCTCAGATATATCCGACATAGCAGTTAAAGGGTTAATGATATCTTCTGATAGAGTTATCTACTATACATATATATATCAGAAGTTTTATCTACTATATATATATATTGATAGTTTTCTGATCCTGTTTGTGTTTATAAGTTCTCAACTGAGAATTGATCATTTTTTATGTCAAGATCCCTTTTAATAGATTGAGGAATCCTAGAAAAAAAAATTGAATTATATATATATATATATATATCGTTGCATAAATTCAAGACAGGCTTAAGTCCATTTTTTCCATTTTGAGATATATATATAATCGACTTTGCTGATAACTTTTGAACAAATAATGCCTTAAGTCCATATTTTTGATATTATAGGGGTATAATGGATATCTTTTTATTGTTAAAAGGATATTTTCACAGCTTGCACCAGAGGCTCTAAAATAGTAATTATAGGACTTAAGGCGTTATTGACCTGAAAGTTTTCTTATTTTTACTGACTTAAGGCTTTTTAAAGAGTGATTATAGGACATAAGGCTTTCTTGCTCTGAACCTTGGGACTTAAGACAGTTTTAGGGTTAAGATTATGCAAAAATCTGAAATTTTTTTTGAATTGCAAAAAACACCACTTTCCCATAGGAATTTGTGGACTTAAGGCCATTTTTTGAAAGCGAACATGCAGAAATAGGGGGGTATGGTCTTATCTCAATTTTTGAAAAAATGGACTTAAGCCTGTCTTGAATTTATGCGACGATATGCATATATATTAAAGGTATATATATTCTCCTATAGAAATAGAAGCATTTTTAGCTCATACACACTTTCTATAGATTATATATATATTATATAATATATATATATATATATATGCTATTTTTCCCTGTTTTTCTCTTTTCTCACAAATTGAAGTTTGTGCTTGAATGTGATCAACAAATAAAAATCCTTTGTTAAAAACAATCTGGAATAGAGTTAAGTATTGCGTAAGTAAAAAAAATTTGTTCAGAATCTCGTCGCTTTTTAACAAAGTTGTCGAGTAATATTTTTCAGAAAATTTTGATTAAATAGCACAAAAGTCTGTTTAGTAAAGAAATATTAGTAAGAATTATTTTATTATTGCTGGAGCCAGGTGTATACAATCAGATAGGAAAACCACAATAAAAAATGTATTTAATCACTGTATTATTTACTTCTCGAATTAATACATATATCGATATATATATATATATTGATTTTAAAAATGGTTCACAAAGAAAAAAATTATTCGCGAACAATAATAATGAGAGAAGATAGATTGAAAAAAATACATATTATTTTATATAAAAAAGTGAAGTAGTATTTGTAAGTTTGAGGGTGCTCAGACCAAAAGTTTTATTTAATTTAAAAGGTTCCTCGTCGGAACCCTGATAACCCACTAGGGAGCATATGATAGTTACAATAATTACAAAAATGCATTTAGGGACCTAATTTTTAGATTTATAGTTGGCTAATAAAAAAGTGAGATCAATTCACTCTGTTTATTAAGTAGTTTACACTTAATGGGGTAGATTAAAATTTCAAATTTCTCTTGTAAACAAAGGGCGCAGGATCGCGCATTAGCTGAGTAGCCTCTAATAATCAACCATTTCAAAGTTAAGACAACATTATTTTACCCTCTGTTCGCCCTTTATTTACAAGAGAAATTCGAAATTGTAATCTACCCCATTAAGTATGAACTACATACTTAATAAACAGAGTGAATTGATCTCGAAATGTCGTCACACTAATAAATTTTGAATAATGTGCTATATATATATATATATAAATATATGTAAAAACTTGTTCAGCTTAACATAAAAACACCTTGTTCTATTTTTGCAATTTCAGTTGCAAAACGACTGGCAAACAACAAATATTGTTTGCCGGTTGAGGTGTCAGCCTCATATTCTTATAAATAATAACTTGCTATTTAATATCACTGCTAATGGTATATATAATAGGTCTAAAGTACAAGTGAAAAAAATATAAAAAAGTAAAAATATCTAAAATTTTATATGTATGCATATATATATATATATACATAATACAAGACTATAATATATACAATTCTTAAAAGTATTTTATATTGATTGGAAAGAGAATTTTGTATTCCTAACCTAAAATAAGAACATTGTTTTAAATGGTTGAGAAGAAGCCGAAAATATTGAGTGGACAGAAGTGAAAATGTAATGGTCTTAGAAGTTTCAAGACATTATGCATATATTTGCAGTTTGGTTTGAATAGTTGTGGTTATTTAAAGCATTATATATATATTAATACATTTATTTCATCTCTATATATATACTAAAGCAATAGGAATTTTGATATATATATTAAAAATATGCACAAATTCCTTTAATTGACTGAAAACACTATTAGTAGGTTCAGTTTAAACCCTCTAGAAAGTGAAATCTTACCTTAAATCAAACCTTAGTGGATCTATATGACATACTCGGTATGTTTAGTATGTGACATACTTGGTTGGGCTCCTCTGATTTTAAGGTACTTTAGTAATAAATTTGATAAAGGTGATTAAAACTTTAATATATTTTATATGTATGCATTGCCTAGGTTGCAATGTCCACTTATTTTAAAGTTCTTTAAAGGTTTCTTAAATTTTCGCTAATCTGACCCTGACACTTATAGTCAGTTATGTAGTTTCTTATAAAAATCTTGCAGTTTAGAATATATATGTATATATAGTTTTTCTTTAAATAGTTGTAATAAACTTTGTCATAAAGAGGAAACCACAAACATGACGTTTTTTAGTCTAAATAATTTAGCCAATTGATTAACAATAAAAATGGTCAATAATCACATAGTTTAAGATATTGTTATGTTTCTTTTTAGATAAATAAAAACATACACAAGTACTGGTAAAAATGTGTTCATACTGAACTGAATATTATCTATTACACCAAATTATCAAATCCAAAAAATAAGTGATAACCTGCATTTAAAATGAGTGTTTATTCTGATAAGTTGTCATCTATATCTGAATATGGAGAAAATTCTTCTACAAGAACAAGTTTGACCGGCTTGAACATGTTTTCAGGAAACTATATGCAGTCACCAGGTAGTGGCTCATTAAGCACTCTTGCATCTGTTTCAACAAGAAGTTACAAACCTAATGGATTAGCAGGCGATGGAAAATCGAGTGAAAACTCAACCCAAATTATGACACAACGGTTGAGGGGTACCCATAAGCACAATTATGAGTTTTGTAAGAAAGTGCGTATTTCTATGGCATTACTTGGTATTATACTTCTTGTAGCTGCTATTTTCATGTTAAGTTTCTTCTTACCAAAGCAGTACCAAAATGGGATGAAAGAATCACAGGATGAAGAAGAACCACCTCTTTGGGACAAGATGATTTCATTTAAGATCAATCCCCAAGAATTATTTTTTACCTTTGCCAGAAACGTGACCGCTGCCCTTCAAGATCCTACCATCATTGCCCTTAAAGCTAGTTTGGGAATTCTACTTTCTGAAAAGGCAAGAACTAATCACACTATCACTGAAACTAATTCATCTTTATTTATGACATTTTATGATAAAGAATCTGGGTTAGTCACACTGAATGTAACTAAAGATCAAGAATACCCCCAATGTTTTGATATCAAATGGTTATCTAACTATAATAACAAGCTACAAGATTGTTTTGATATCGTTTCATCACATTGGTATGGTTTAGGAGAGGTTTTTGCTCAAAACTGGCCTTTAGATAAAGCCACATTTCGAATGTCACCCTTTCTGACATCAGATTATATTGATCAATATTCCACAAGCATTTTTGGTGGAATTTTGGAACCTTTTGTTATAAATAGCAAAGGAGCTGGTATTTATATCTCTGAATATGTCCCATTGCATATCAGTATGAATGAAAATAATAATAAAAAGTTGTGTTTGCGTGCTGATCCACTAAAAGAATATAGTTGTATGTACAAAACTGTTCCTGCTAATGCTACAAATTTGTTGCAATACACTGTATGTATTGAAGATAATGTGAAAAAGGTTCATCAACTAATGTTTGACCGATTTATTGAAAAGCCGAAAGAAACTCCAGATCTTGAAGTTATGAAAAATCCAATTTGGTCTACTTGGGTGCGATACAAAAAGATAGTCAATCAATCGATTGTCATGACGATGGCGGAGGAAATAGTAGCTCACAAATTTGAAAAAGGTCATATTCAAATAGAAGGGCTATATTCCACAAATTATGGAGATTTCAATTTTGATCCTAAAAAGTTTGATCGAGTTCCTTACCTGCTTACCTACCTAAAAACCATGGGTTTTCGAGTCACTCTTTCTGTAACACCTTTTATTAATATGGTGTCGAAAAATTTCTTAAAAACTTTGGATTATGGCATTAAAGTTGGTAAAAAGAAAACTCCAGGAATTGCATTGTGGTGGAATGGGTTTGCTGGGTTATTAGATACAACAAACCCTGAAGCCAGAGAATGGTTTATCAACCAATTAGAACCATTTAAAAAACTGCAAGTTGATGGTTTTAAATTTGACATTGGTGAAACAAATTATTTGCCTGAAGGATTTTTTTTCAGTCAAAATGTACCCAACCCTAACTACTATACGCAAGGCTATGTTGAGATTGCTTCTCGCTTCAAGTTATCAGAGGTTCGTGTTGGTTACAAATCCCAAAAATTTCCTACATTCGTTCGCATGCTTGATAGAACGTCATACTGGGATATTCAAAATGGTTTACAGAGTGTTTTAACTGCTGCTCTTACATTCAGTATTCTTGGATACCCTTATATAATTCCTGATATGGTTGGTGGTAATAGATATTTGTTCAAGACCAATAGAGAGCTGTTTGTACGTTGGGCTCAATTATCAGCCTTTCTTCCAACTATTCAGTTTTCTATAACTCCATGGGATTTTGATGACGAGGTTGTTGGTATTGTTAAGGAAGCATTAGCCATCCGAAAAAGCCTAACACATATCATGATTGAAGCTGCTGAAAAATTTCCTGAAACTGGCGAACCCATCATTCGTCCCTTATGGTGGTACTGGCCAACTGATCATGAAGCATTTGTTCAAGATACAGAGTTCATGCTAGGTGATCAATACCTGATTGCTCCAGTAATGCATGTTAATATTGTCTCACATGCTGTTTATATTCCACCTGGAATATGGAAAGAACAATGGGGTGACCATAAAATACTTAATATGACAACAGGTGGTTTTTTTCATTATAATGTTACTTTACATGACATTTGCTATTTCAAATTACTTTCAAATGTCACCAATATTGTGGATTGAAATTTCAGTAATTGAGTATTTTAAAAACGCTTCATTTTATATAACATTTGTACTTTAATATCCAATATAATATTGGGTAATATCCAATTGAAGATGTTAATTTTTTTTAAGGCTATATATCTACAAATTCAGAACAATTAAATTCATTGAAACCATAAAATTCTGCCCTTGACACTTTAACTGCCATGCATATCTGTAAATTATACTTTGGGTAAAATTTCTTTCATAGACTTTACCCACTAGTTGTCATGGTTTCTTAGAAGCAAAACACAACTATAATAATTTCTACTGATGGCTAAATTGGGATTTTGTTTTAAATTTTAAGAATTATAATTAAGCAATATTTTAGGGTCAACCCAAACCGCAATTTTTAATAACATTTAAGATTTGTTATGCTTATGAAAATTTTATAGTTTTGAGTCACTTTTAAGCTGTTTTGTTAAATATTTATATGTAGTAGTATATTTGTTACTTATATATATATATATATCATGTGACAGTTTTTTAGAAGCAGGAAGTTAATCATTTCTATCTTAATTATAATTTGGAATACTAATCAATTATTTTTTTTAAAGTTTACTAATTTTCCTATTACTTATTACAAACTTATTTACCAACTTTTTTACTTTTAAGTTGACAGCTCAACGTTATTTCTTTAAACGAAGAGCACGTTTTATGAAACGATAGTTGGCTTTTTATTTTGAAACATTAGTCACATTGGTTGATTGAAGTCACACTTGGCGATTCTATTAGTGCTTTTGTGTGAAATCAACTGTTTGAGTTTTAAATCATTCTGAGCGTAAAATTAATGAAATTTTGAAAAATTCAACCCTTTTTTTCAAATTAAGAATTTCTACAATTGCCTAGTTTCTTATTGAAAAGTGTCATTATGTAAAATTATGGACAGCACTAGGTTTTGCATAGGATATCTTTTTATGATTATACTTTCAATAGCCATCTAGTAATCAAATTTACTTCGGATGATATTTAAGATATACTAGGTAGTGCAACAAGCTCAACACACTTGTCATTTGTCATTTTTATACATTTTATTTGCTAAAAATTGTATCAACACGACTGATCTTGGTTAAATCTGAGATGGGCGGTGTGGAATCTATTTTACGCTGCTTGTAATATTCATAGACCAATAACCGACTATAAAAAGCAATATTTTTTGGACCTTATTTCATAATGGATGTGTCATTTTACTAACTATTTAAGTTTATTTATTTTATTATACTATTTCAAGACTTTATTATTAAGTATTCTGGTTTTATACATGTACGTTTAATGCATTTAGTGTAGAAATGTCTAAAAAGTAAGCCTTCTTATCTTTTAATTTCAATTTAATTGCTCGTGCTTTGTAACGATCCTTCTTAGGAAGCACTTCCTGAACTAAAATATGAGATTAAACTATACTAAAATATTTATTTAACATCAGAACATTGAATTAGTTCGTACAAGATATTATATAGTTCATCCAACAAATCTAAAAGAACCCAAGAAAAATATTTACAATTTGTAGATTTGTTTTTAGATTTTTCACGAGAAATCTCCCTTTAAAGTCATATGTGTTCAAGGATAAGTGTACGTATGGATAATTTCATTATATATATCTTATATATGCATTATACAAGTAATGATGAAAGTTTTATTTTAAGTTATTCAATTTTTTTATAAGAAACGTTCTTTTTTTTGCTACGATTTAAGAACTTGAATTTATTAATTTTTTCTTTAAAAAAACATTTTCAGTAGAAACGGAAAATATGTCAACACGAAGAAAAGGGCCCTCATTCCTTAACTATGTAATAAAACTGTGACATGAAATTTGTTTCTTCTCTGACAAAATAAGCGTTCTGGTGTTTCTTTGCCAAGGTTTAGTAATGTTTCTTATAAAAAACCTGACAGCAAGAAAACTTTCTTTTAATGTTTGAGAATTAAATTGTATTAAGTATTTCTTAATTTGAGGAAATAGAATAATTGATATGATGCTCTTGTTATACTTTTTGTAAATAGCAGTGTTTTTTTACCTGCATTTTATTATAATACTAGTTTTAAGAGGTTTGTTAATTTCTAAAGTATTTACTTAAATATTTACACTTTATCACTTTATAATATCTTCTTTATTCATATCTTATCAATCAGTTACAATAATGTAAATATAAAAAAATGCTTTTGAATGCTTTTTTTAGCTGATAGCCGATAGTATATCTTCTGAATACCACTATCATTTTTATTTCTACTGAACTGGTAAAACCTTACTCTTTTTGATCGGCATTAAAAAGTAATTTTTGAAACATAATCCTTCAACTTATTCTATAATAATTCCACGTTCTATATTTTGGTATATTTTACACTTTCTTAAAATAACTAATAAAGGTTATTTTCAGTCTTAAATTGTTCTTCTAAAATATGTATTTTACAACAACTACGTAACAGTATCATATACAAAATTGATATAACTTCACCATTACTTATGTTTTAGCAAACAAAATTTGTAGAAAGATTTCCTTTGGCATGGTGATGGACATTGGTAGTCGTTCGATTTTGTTAATTGGTTGGTTGTATGTGATTTTTACATGTGCGTTATTGTTGTTTTCTAAAGGATTCCTTTTAAAACGAGTTGTGATTGATAATTCCAGTAACTGCCAACCAAATCATTGGTTAGTTCGAAATCTTTGGAATGGTGTTCGAGCTGATATCAGAATTCAAAGTGACAACCATTTTAATGATCAAGTAGATTCTTGTTCGATGGAAGTTAAGATCAAATTTAAAAAAGCTATATTAGTTGTCATCGATGGTTTGCGCTATGACTTTCTCACATATAATTCAAACCTGGAACTTAAAAAAACATTACCATTTCAAAATAAAATGATCAAACTTCATAAACTGTTGAAGGAAGAACCATCTAACGGGAAACTGTTCAAATTTGAGGCAGACCCACCCACGACAACTATGCAAAGAATTAAAGGGTTGACAACAGGTATGCATATGATTTTGTCTTTATGGAAATAACAGAAAAGGAGCAAGCAAGGATTATTACAAAAGGTTGAAAATGTAGCAGAAAGTGCTAGAAAGAATTAAGAATTTGGGTTACAATAATGTATTGTATAGAGCCAATGCTTCTCTATGGATATAGACTAAAAATAAAGATTAATATTATTGATGATGTTGGTGTCGAGTCTAAACCAATACCCAGTGGTTTACAAAAATCACTTCTGCGAACATTTTCCCTCAATAAAAGGGACTAAATTAAGTTTAGTATGAGCCCTCATGGTTGTTTAATAAGGTTGTTTTTTGGCTCGATTCATGTTCAACACTTATGTCCTTTATAAATTGCACTATAGAAATTTTAATTATTGAGTATTTATGCATAATTTTAGGTACCTTACCAACTTTTATCGATGCCGGAACAAATTTCAATAGCTACGAAATCACGGAAGATAACATTTTGACGCATGCACTTAGACAAAAGAAGAATATCTCTTTCATGGGATGCTCTACATGGACTGAATTATTTCCAAGTCATTTTCACAGGAAAATCCCCTTTTCAGGTAGAATTTCTTATTTTTTTGGCCAATCAATCAATTAAAGGTATTATAATATGCATCTAGACCGTCTTATTTTCTGTTTAAAGCACTGAACGTACGAGATTTAGACACGATCGATTATGGAATAATTAAGCGGATCATTGGTGAAGTCGAGCGAAATGATTGGTCATTATTGATTGCTCATTTTCTTGGTGTTGATCATTGTGGCCATCGCTACGGTACACATCATCCGGAAATGACTAGAAAGCTGACGGAAATGGATAAAGTTATCAGGTTAAATGATATTTTTTGGTTTCTATCTTAATTCCTAAATTCAAATTGCATTAGTCTAGTTGCTTTATCAATTCATAAAGCACAAATTACGTTGCTTATTTAGAAGAATAAAAAAGAATAAATAACGTATTAAAATATTATGGTCATGACTTTTTTGTGTTTACTACTCCAAAGCTATTTATTATGAGAAGTTTAGTTCTACAGTTTATTAAACTGAAAGCAAGAGTTGCAAAGTGTGTTTGTGTTGATGAGAGACACTAATACTTCTTCACTATGGCAGAACTACAGCATTGCTTTTATATGCCTTGCAAAACTTTTTTTCTCGATGTGTGTTATATTCAAATTTATTATGTCTTTTAGTGATTTAACTAAAAAGATGGACGAAGAAACGATTCTTTTTGTCATGGGTGATCACGGTATGACGAGATCAGGGGACCATGGAGGCGATAGTAAGGATGAAGTGATGGCTGGTTTGTTCGCTTATAGTAAGAAAGGATTATTCAAGCCAGAGGTTTGTTGAATTTCTTTTTTCTGTTACAAGAGTTTGAGATTTGTTATTCGATTTCTTTGCGCTTTTGCGCCAATCCTTAATTTTGTTTTATAAAATCTCCGCCCATGCACGCCTTGGATTTATAAAGTATTGCTCGGTACCTCTGTTTAAAGCATCCCAACTGCCTATCGCTCTTGTAAATTCTTCTAAATGTTGTTGCTGTACATCAGTACGCTCAATGGAAGTGGACGGTTTGGTGGTTGTTGCGGACCTTTCAAAGTCGAGGTATAATCTCCGGCTGCCAAAAGTACTTCTACAATTCGCTTATAATCTGATAATTGATTTAAGAAAATTAACGAAATTTTATGAGAGCAGGGATCTCCTTGCAACCTTCAAGATGCGGATACATACACTTAGATCTTTATCCTCAAATTGAGAAAATTTGATGGATGTCAGTGGTAGTAGAATGGTTGTTTTAGTGGTTTCTGAAATGAACAATGTATAATAATCTTTAAAATTTCTTTTGTTTTTATCCAAATAACTGTATGCTATCAATTGAAGAGTGTTATTTTGAATATGAAGAGTCTTTCCCCTGAGGATTTAGCAAAATATCTAGAAGAGATATATTATTGAGGACGTTCTTGTCTCTTTGGTTATAGTATATACTATATGGTTATGGTTATAGTATATGGTTATAGGTGGCCTTTTCTATGTTTGTCTGCTTTCCCCTCGAAAGAATCCTTTTTTGAGGTATCGAAGACAGTATTTAGACCAGAAAACGATTTTTCTCTTCTTTGATCAGATTGCTATAAAATTCCTTCCAAAGAAAAAGCTTTATTATTGGGAGAATCCAAATCTTTGTTTTGATTTTTAATACCTCCTTTACTATAACATAATATAATATAAGAAATTTTCCCTCTGATTGTATTATATCGAACTTTAAATAGACGGGTGTTTGTTTGTTTAAATAAGGTCGGTATTTCATTCAAGTTTTTGTCATATTAATATAAATCCGTTCATATTTAGTATAGTAGTAGACTTTTTTTAGTAACTTTTTAGTAACTTAGACTTTTGCAGTCTACCGGTGAATTTACAGAAGGATCCTCATAATGTTCCAACGTTCTATAAAATAAATGTTTAAATATCTCATTAAAATTCTCGTTTAAACTCAGCATTAGTTAGTGATTCTAATAACAAAAAAATACAACGGTTATCTACAACAGTTTAGCTTATCATTTGTGAGATAATAATTACCAAATTAATATAATGACATTTCACTTACTCATCTGCTATCTTGATCTCGGCGAAAATTGGCCAAAGATGTCATGAGCTGTGACTTACAGATCCAAAGCTTGGATGTGCGGATAATCCAGTAATTACATCGGGTGGAGATTTTAGGAAATGAGATCCTTAATAGGAAATGCAGAGACCGGTATAAAAGAAGTTGACTGTAATTAACGCCTTTTGATTGTAAAATTTGCTCCACGGTAATTTATTGATTTCTGCTTTACAGCACAAAATAAGATATTTAAAATCAACTGCAGTTGATAGATAGAAGGCTTACAGAGGTTATGCAACAGAAAAGGGAAACGCAAATTTTTTTCAATTAACTCCAGATGTAATATAACGTTTTTAAAAGAATCATAACTGATAATACCTTAAACGTTGCCAGCGCTACTTTATTTAATAGTAGCTACTTTATTCTATTCACAGCCATTATTCTTCATGGAGTAGCATCATTTTCTATTTGTCCGTAAAGTCAACAAATGTAAATTTAAAAAATTTCAAATCAGTTTTAGCGAAATCATTTCCTTACATTATCCAGTTTGTCTATCTAGAGAAGGATTTATCATCCCGTTGTTTTTTGTAGACGATTGGCGATGAGGTTAGGCTGTTTTGACGTGTGTTGTTCATATCGTTTATTGTTGCTTTTGGCTTTATATGTTGTTTTGCTGCCATTTGTTGTCGCTGTTAATAATATTGTGTTATTGAAATTTTGGTTGAGCATGTTTGTGTCATGGTTATGTACAAAGTGAATTTTTTTCATCCTCTCTCTGCGACGACACGAAAAAAATGTTAGTTTGTTTACATCGAACTTCACCATAACTGATTCACTTCAATCCATCCATTGCAAAAAAATCTATTCTATTTCAAGTGCTGGGGCTTTTCCGTAACTTGTAAACAAAAAATGAAGAGAGGGAGAGAGACATGAACCTACGTGGACAATTATATATTTTCTAATCCTATCCTAATCCTAATCTTAATAATAAGTTTTTCATACTTGTAGAGTCCTGTAAAAAGTCGACTTCTTTTTTTTGTTTGACTAACGTCATTTTACTTGAATTTTTTGAGAAAATCGCTTTAAATTTTGCAAAGCCTGCGATTATGAAGATTCTGTTATTGTTGTTGTTGATATTGCTAATGGTCAGTGTACAGACATGTGAAGTTTTTAGCGTCAATTCTCAAGGAACAACATCCAAAACGCAAACAAGGAAGAAAAGGTACTGTGCTCCTATTTCCTTGTACTCTAACCACTACAAAACATTCCAACTGATCCTGTCCGGTGATATTGAAACTAACCCGGGACCAAATCAACGAACTTCATGCAGTATCTGTGAAAGAACAATCCGTAAGAACTCTTCATGTTATGATTGTCAAGTTTGCCAAGATTCAAGTCACACGAAAAGTTTGAAAAAATCGTTCCGCTCGAGAACTTCTGTGAAGGTGAACCACTGGACGTGTAGCCGCTCTCTCTATGTCAAGTTCATTATCGAACTCATATAACTTTATTACATTTAATTTCAGGTTATTTAATCTCATTTTTTATAATCAATACTTCGCAATTCGCAAAAAGTTTTTATTTCATTATCTTTTTGCTGTTATTCTATTATCGGTGCCATGTTTGCCTTACTAGTTTTGGAATATCTTTGTATATGTTAACAAAATATATTTTTTAATGCATTAGTTTTATTTTTACTTTATATAACTTTTTTTATCAACATTATGCACATATATTTACATACACTTTCACTGTAAGAAGAACAATTTATTTATGGAGTCAGGAAACATATTGATTAATAATAGTTAATAATAAAAATTTCGTCAATTATTTGCTACGTTTGTCATACCTTATTTACAATATGCTCAAGCTGTCTGCCCACCAAAGCTACGCAAAACATGTAAGCCTAATCGAAAGCGTTCAGAGAACAGCAACTAAACTTATTGATAGATTTAAAGATATCCAATATTAGGAAATACTAAAGATTTTTCCCCTTCCAACACTCGAGTATAGAAGAACACTTGGCGATATGGTGGAAGTATATAAAAATGTTCATGTTTATGATAGATCGACTATCTCTGACAAACTTTTCCTTCGAACACGACCTAACAGGAAACATAATTTCCAGTTGGTTCCAAACTTTGCAAACGATGGTGCAAAAGGTGTCCAGTCAAAGTCATTTTATTATCATTGTATAATAAAAGTACTTAAACATACTATACAACGTGAAATAGTTTGCCACGCCCAGTCGTAAATTCTTTGTCTGTCAACATGTTCAAGAAACTAATAGACGAAGCGTGGACGAACCATCCATTAAGATATGGGTAATACAAGTATTGTAACAATGACTGATTCGTAGAGGCGGTTATTGACCTGAGAATTGAATAATAAAATGTTATGGAGTCTCTTTATAAACGATAAAGATAGTTTTAACACAATCCACAATGACAGAGTAGAAGATACTGAACATTATTAATACTATTTCTATTTAAACTTTTTGACATACTTTTTCCAAGTTTCTTCACCTATCAATTTTGATCAGCTAAACAAACAAAAAAGAAGAAATCTTCAAATTGCACGGCTTTTTGTTATTCTTCAATGTTTATCACTAATCAAACTTTTTTTTTTATTTGTTTAGAATAACGATGATTTACCACAAGTGTCTCAAATCGATTTGGTGCCAACATTATCGCTTCTCATTGACCAACCTATACCGTTTTCTAATCTTGGCACTATCATCCCTCAGTTTTTCCAAGGATCTCATCAACACCTTTTACCGCCTTACCTACAACAGATTCTCAAAGGACTTAAGAGAGATTTGGTTTCGAAGCTTTTTCAACAAATCAATGCTGCGTACGTTTCGTTTCTCAACACAAGACAGTTGTTAACTTTCATTGAACAATATCAATCCGCTTCTAACGATCTGCCTGTCTCAAAGATTGAAGCTGCTAGAAATACGTTTGAATTTCTGGAAGAAAAATTTGAAGAATATTTAAGAGAAGTTTTACCAATGGACTTTATGAATACAACAACCTTAGAACGACAAATACCGAATGTAGAGGAATCGATACAAGAGCTTTTCAATATTCATGAATCATTTCAAGAAGTGTTGATGGACATCAAAACAACATGTCGCAGCGTTTGGGCTAAATTTGACCTTATCTCGATTACCATGGGTATTTCTCTAATGGCGTTTATTACTTTGTTTGTGCTTGGATCGCCCCTTTTCTTTAATTTCAATTCCTTGAATGATACCGGATGGGTTTTTGCATTGGCGTGCGTAGGTGGTTTATCATGTTGTGGTATTGCAATTTTCTTTTCTGTTATTGGAAGCGAGGAAGTTGGAAAAGACTCGATGATAGTCTTTATAGCTTTATCGTTTTCCTTTAGCTTATGGTTGCTATCCATTAACGTTATACCAAGTATTTCAACTGTTAAAATCAAACTAAAGCAGCTATTATCGTCAAGAAATATATTTAATAAAAGGTGTTGTTTCTTTGGATTGTGTTTTTTCGTACAAAACATCTCTTATTTCTCCAATAGTTACATTATACATGAAGATGCAGTCACCTTATTTTTGTGTCAAACATTTGTGATGATATCAGCTGCTACCTTTTTTCTTGACATTGTTATCGATGTAAAAAACTCTCGTATTGGACATCAAGGGAAGTCAAAAGCTTTTGTGCTGCTAAAGACACGTTTTTTACGCAGTTTTGTAGTCAAATCTAACCTCCTCGTCGCCCTGCTTTTCTCTATTGTACTACTGGGTTTTCGAGTTACAAAGTTGTTTTGGTTTTGTCGTGAAATGCAGCTGAAATGTAGTTTATCATCTTACGCATTACCGTTAGTTTCTCTTATGTCAGAGTTTACTACCGGACATGTTAACGAGCGATTGTTTGTGGCTATTGCTTCATTGACAACCATTGTATTATCAACCAATTTTTATCTAAAGAAGCAAGGTAATGTGAGGGGTAGAACACCAACTGCTATCTTTGTGAACTATGTGTCTGTTGCAATGATTATTATGATAATCCTACATTGGTGTTTACAGATAATGCTAACTCATCCAATTTCAAAGTTGTTTGACGTGCATAGTGTTCAACAAATTATTCTTCCACGTATCGTATACTTTCTTTTCCTGTTATCCACGACAGCCATGATTTATCAACCGCTTCCTGTGTTTGTCTACCAAAGAGAAAAGAATTCACCCAACGAATCCATCAGCCGTTTGTATCATCAAATTAAAAATAATTTTAATCCTGATCTTCATGACAAAAGTGACGTGACCGTAAACAAACAAGTTGTTGTGTATGGACTGAAGACGGCCTATTCGTCTGCCATTATTGTTTTGTTGTACATGTTGCTAGTGGTAACTTGCATGATAATGATGGATGGAATGGCACTGCCTATGTTGTGTTTGTGGATGGCAGGTTTTGGCATAAGCAAGGCATTTGCTATACAAAGAAAAAGTAGTTCAACAGGTATTTCTTGTTTATCAAGACCATGAGAAATGGATATTTTTTTAAAATTCTTAATAAATATCGAATATATAATATTCTTCTTTTTCTTTGAAGAATAAATTCGAAAATTTAATTACGTGAATTTTATTGGTTGAATGTTCACGTGTTTCTCGCACAATACCGATATCCTTGTCTTAAATTGTATTGGTACAACAGGTCTTATAAGAGTACATGCATGGCGCTTTCGTTCAGTTAGTAACAATAGCAAATTTAAGCTTCTTCAAGTAGTTTTAATGATGGGAACAGTTTTTTTACATTTTTGGTCAATTTAGGGCTAAAAACAACATTTAAAAAACCATCATGTCAACACATTTTAACTTTGCATCTTTGCGCTTTAATTCTTTATTTATTTGTTTATTTATGTTACAGGAGAGTTTTTTGTATCAGGAATCATGTGGCTGATGTTTTCTTCTATATGTTTTTATGGTAGTGGTCATCAAAATACCATTCCATCTATTCGATATCCTGCTGCTTATATTGGCTTTCGTGGATCCGTTCCAGAGATGATACCACAAGGTAGGACACCATATGTTTATGTATGAACCGTAAAGATTTAGTATATTTAATTTGAATACAGTATCGAAATATAGAATCACTTCCTTAGCTGAAACGTTCGTTCTGAAATGTCCTCTAAATAGAAAGTATTTTGTGTGAAGCTTTGGCTGTCTTTTATTTGACGTTAAATAGTTTATATGAATAAAGCAATACTCTAAATTCATTTTAGCGATGGCAATTTTGTTAAACACATTTGCTGCACAAATTATTTGTGCATTGGCAGTTCCTCTATTATTTGTTTTGACTAAACCTGTGGTGGTGAACCCTGATCCTGATACTCAACAATCTTCTAATGATGATCGTGGTGAAATCGTAATCACAGAAAATAAATCTCATTCATTTTATGATCTATTTCGAATAAGTGTAATTTTCATTGGTCTTCTCATGTTAAAGGTACATACATTTCTTAACTTGGTCAATACATTCGAAAGCTCCATAATTAGCCTTCCTTGTTAAGGTTTTCACTGTAATTACTCCCAATAATTCGAACGAATCTTTTGGTCTTGTGAGTTTTTGAGTTATGGATAGTCTACTGTACCAGAATTTACCCAGGTAGTAGTAGACATTACATGAAGAACATTTCTCGCAAACATTTCATCTAAACGCTTTTTGTATAAGAATGGTGCTTTTTCGTATGGACATGAATGTTCTTAGCTTTTGAGCAAATATCATCTTAATTTATTGTTAACCAGTGCCGTAGGAAGCAAAATTGTTTTGAGGGGGCTACACTGTTATTTAAACGAAAGCAAGGCTCAAAATCGTCAAAAAAATATACAAGTAGCGTTTTTTGATTAACATCAAGAATGATAATACACACTGAGAGTTAGCTTCCGAAACACTCACAATGAAGATAATTGATTTTCGAAAGATTTTCAAAAAAAGAGCTTTTTTGTTCGCTAAGTTCAAGATGGGTGTATTCTTATGATGTCCTTATTTTTTAAGTCTCACTTAATCTTCAATATTCTCATGAAGTATATTCTTATGAAAAAAGTGTGTACGTGATTTAAAAAAAATTAAAATTAATTTTCAAAAGAGTAGAATGAATTTTCTTTCGTTTTTGTTTTTTTGAGGTTTTATAAAGCCAGATCTCTTATGTAAAACATTTATATCAGAAGCATTTCTATTGTATAAGTCAAATTCCTCACAATATTATTATATGCAATAACTCAAATAAGATATACGGCATTGTTGAACTGAACTAAACTAAACTGTCGTCATTTTGCGATGAAAATAGTCTTGACATATTTGCATATGACGTTAAAACAATGTGGTTGAGAAATATCATCATCGAAAAGATGGGTTAAATACAGCAGTAAATGCTGGAGCAATTAATTGCTATTGTACACTTTTTATTTTTTATAGGTTTCTTTTACGACAGGATCAGCCGCCTTCCATCGGCGTCATTTGATGGTTTGGAAAATATTTGCACCACGCTTTATGTTTGAAGCAGTTGCTTTTCTTCTTACTGTACCTATGTTATTGGCTGGTTTGATGTTCTATAGACGAGTTGATACTGCAATTAATACGTGGTTTAAAAAATTACAAAAAGAGTCATAAGTCATAACATCTTCGGGACATACATTAGTTCGGGTACAAAAGTATGTGAAAAACGTGAAAAATATTCCAACTAGAATGTTTTCGGATTGAGGATTAACGTAAATTTTGCGATTTTTATATTTTTCTACATGTTTTATGTATTATAATTACAAAGCGTTTAGTAACAAGTTTTTCTATCTAATATAAACATTGCATTCTTTTATGTCTTATTTTATTAGGTAATATCAGTTAGTATAATTTGTGCATTGCTTCCATATGTATTGGAGGGTAAGGAAATAGATTTATTGAAGTTAAGAAAATAATTTGAAAGTAATTTGATATTAATAATGGGAAGATGTGTCTAGTGTTTTGTGAAAATTAAAATCTGTTTCGTAGTTTCTATGGTGTTTGAAAATTTATTTCCCCTTTACCAACATTTTTTTATGTTTGTTTTTCCCATTTGATGGCTCAAAACCTAGAAATTTAAATGGCAATAACTTTGGATGCCGTCATTTTTAGAAAGTGATAAAGGATTTATTGTCGGTTTTATACGTTCTTGACTCCCACGTTTGAAATTTGACGATTAGAAAAGTACCTAACAGTAGAAAGTGTACCTAACATTAGAAAGGTTTTTTCACAATTTTTTGCCTGTGATATCTCAAAAACACAAATGAAAAAGTATACAATTATGTTCACTATTAACCTTTTCCCTTTCAGAATTAGAAGGTTAAAAATATGAAAATAATCGATGTTTTTCTTCTATTTTATTCAGAAATAAGAAACAAGTTATAGACATACTTAATAATAGCGAAATATAACATGTCGCAAAGGCGTGACGTTATGGCACGTCAAAGGATCAACCAACGACTTACAGAGAGCGGTGAACGGGAACGTTTACAAGAATGGTTGCGTACGCGTCTCACTGAATGTGGATGGAAAGAAAATCTCAAAGATCATGCCAAAGATATCGTTCGTGAACGAGGTTTAGATAATGTTACGGTAGACGTATTAATCGCTGAATTAACTCCACAGGCGCGTTCAAGTGTACCAGATGATGTCAAAAGAGAATTGTTATCCAATATTAGAAACTTTCTTACTGAAGACATGCCTTAGTAAAATAGTTTTTGACAATACACAAAAACAAACGTAGATGATACTTATAGAAATCAAAATTAACATCGAACCAGGAAATCCGAACTACAAACATAACCTTAGTTTGGTGTATTTATTTAATGTACTGATATTTTATGAAAATTTAAAACAATGTACGAATATTTTTTGAAACTAAGTTACAAATAAATTCTCTCGTTCAATACGGGAGAAATAAATGTGAGAGAATGTACGCGAGTTCGTAAACTTTTTTGTCTTTTTCGCGAAAATTAATACAAAATCACAAAATTGCTTATTGCTGTGTGTTCTTTTTTTTGCCCTCCACAGAAAAATTACATAGATGTTTTTTTCTCAAAAATATTTATGTGGTGTTTTCACACCAATAACATTTTATTAAGTCCTCTCTTTATTTTAAAAAGGTCTCTAAAATTACTTCACCATTCAACTACTCACTTCACCATTCAACTACTCACTTCTACCTGAGACTCGTTTCAAGAGCTTCTGGCAATCTTTTCTGATATAGCCCTAGTTTTCAATTTCCTTCATTTAGATGTAATATACCTTCGGTATACTAGATAGGTTATGTGTACTAGTTCGGATATTGACGTTGACTACCTTAATTGATGAAAGGTTAAGAAAGAATTTACACTTAATCATATATTAAATTGCTGAGTATTTGTTCGCCAAAATTATTCGTTTTTGGATATTTAAAAGTGTACAAGAAGTTTCAATATTTTCATCCTGTTTTTTTTGAATATTTAATTGTTTTAAATTTTAAAATCTAAAAAATTGTATTTTAGAGACGCAAAACCAAGACTGACGGGGAATTAAAATTTAATAACTTTTCAGGAATACAGGACAATTCTATAGTTCGTAAGAATTAAAGACGAGCGAGCGATCTTTGTTATGAGAAAGTTGGAAGATAAATGTTTTCCTAAATATTCGTGATACAGGTAGTCTGCCTTATTAATTTGAACCGCTTCTCCGTTTTTCCTTTCAGGACGGGCTCTTACTTTTTGATTCCCGCTCCGCAGGACGGGATCTTTAATTCCCCTCGAGGCGAGATAGCCATAGACCACGCAGGAAGCGTGTACTCTCTGGTGCCTAATAGACGGCTAGACGCGAAAAATATAAAAATATTGACATATGTCAATACTGTCATCATTTGATGACGTCATTTCTATTGTTCGTTGTTGTC
>JAUEKX010116507.1:0-12033 GCA_031834005.1 Dendronotus venustus
ATCTTAGAATTGGTTTTTATTTTCTAGCTATGCGTAACGTTTTTGGGGACCACCTTTTGATAATGGGTAATATAAATAAAAACAAAATTCATCAGCACTGCTGTACTGTAATCAAATTCACCTTTCTGTACGGCATACAAATGCAACATTTTTCGTGCAGAGGACGAGATGTCCTGAAATGGTCTGGTAAAAATGACGGCATTTGTTTGAAAGCTGCAATGCTCTCTATGTCAAACTGTAATGAGAGTTAATGAAAAAAAAAAACATGGAAAAAAATGTTAATTATGTTTTGACAATTGGTGTAAATTTTCACATGTGTAGGTACAAAAAATGGAGACACTGATTGTGGTTTGTTTAGACAGAGAACATCAAAACATTTCAATTTCAGGTCATATAGTTCTGGGATAAAATAAGACGATAAGATTAGTTAAAAGCAGAAGTAGAAAACAACAGGAGATGTCCTCCAACCACCTTTGAGAGTACCAAATAATAAATAATAAGTATAGCTTAGACAGGCGGATTACACTACTCAATATTGCCCTATATCTCTAATTAATTAATGACAAATTAGAACTGCTTTATCAATAATGACAACAACAATTTTTAGAAATACATCATTATATTGTAGTATCTTTTAATTCTATGAATTATAGAGCAGTGGTCTGCAAACTTCTTAGACCATCAACCCCTTTATGGATGATCCCCATTGCCCATCAGGCATGTACAATAATCATAGACTGTCTTAATCAGGAACATGTGTTCATCTGAAATTGGAATAAATCCAGTCATATCTGTATTGTATGGGTTGTCGGGTCACACTGTAAATCTGAGTCGACAAAAAATGTCTTTTATAGGCTTGATTTGAGCCTTGGACTTATGAATTTCAAAAATTGTTTTTGTTAATGGCATAAAACTAAAAGCATAAATTAGTACAGAAGCCAGAATAAAAGGTAACAAAGGAATTTTTGTTTTCCTTGTTTCAAGGGTCCCACATTCAGATAAATATAGAGTTGTGAGTGTAAAGCACAAGTCAGCATTGTCTATTCTTATAAGTGCATCCCTCAACCCTAACTGTACGTCGTGTTTTTGGACATGTTGCGAAATGACCTGTGGTCGATAAAGTATTCAATCTTTTGTGATCAATAAACAATAGGAGGATTACATGAAGTTTCAAAGGAAAATTCACACGTTTAAGTACCTAAAATAGGAAAAGAAATATGCCCTGGGGTCATATTGACCCCACAACGTACAGTTAGGGTTAACAAAATATATATATATTATAATATATTATAATGTGCTGCTATTATATTTCTTATAAAAGACAGTATCAACAACCTGACAAGGCGACAAGAAGTTACAATCTTTCGACTGCACACTCAACACACACATTCACCTAAACCAATTCAGATCAGAAGTTGCCCCTTCATGTCCACTATATGTCAACAGCCAAAAGGGACTGTCTGCCACCACTTAATCCAACAATGTAAACCCTTGAGTGATCCACTACAAAATCCGGATTTCCACAACTACACAGATAACATCAGACCAAAGGACAAGAGCCCAATTAGTAACTGGATCGGAAAATATAGTAAAGTGAGATAGAAGAGAGCATACATTATACATGTAGTGATGGGAAAATTAAAATATAAGACGATAGGTGTATGAGTTAAGAGACAGAAGTAGAACCCACTCGATCAACATGTGACCAATTTGTTCCTAGAATCAGGATAATTAGTCAAACAAATAACGAGGCACCCACTCACCTGCTGAATGGACAGGGAATGGCCATTACGTTTGAGGAGTCGCCTCGGAGGGTTTTTCCCAGTATCATACCCTCCCATTTTTTATTATGAAAGTCTTAGTAATGAAAGATCTGGGTTTGGATATAAAAAAAGGGAAAGAAACCCCACATATATATCATACATGCACATTGTATAAGTTTGTTTTTGTACAATTTGTTTGGGTATCTTTTTACCTTATATTTTTTGAGAACATGATTTAGATTATATGATTTCTCTCCTTGTTTTGTAAAAATCAATTAAAAAGTCATGTAATGTAGATGGACAGTTCAATATAGAAAGCATACAAGCAGATTGTACACAAAACAACTGAATACGTTCTAAGAATACATTAAAAAATATAAAAACTTGGCTAAAATAATATGAGCAAATTTGATATTATATCTGGCATAATAATAATAGACATATCATTGATACTGTCACTATTTCTACAGACTTATATTTATGTAAAATTGCAAACTTTGGTATAGTCAAGTGAATGGTAAGTTAGCATGTTAGTCATATTAAAAATTATAGAAATGAAGAGAAAGCAAAAGACTAGTTTAAAAAAAAAATAACACTAGAAGCAGTAAATAACATGTATGAATGCAAGACATAGAAATTCTATATTAAGAAAGATTCCTCCTCAGTTTATCTATAAACTCAATTTGTTCTGTTTTTTTTGTATACTATACTACAACTAAAACGTCTATTTAGATTTGATCCTTTAAAATATTAACTCAGAATCAGCAGAATGACACTACCTTTTGGAGTGCCTATATGATTAATTCAGTTACAGCTTAAAATGAAATGTTTTAAAGTAATGATACCCTTGCGCTTAACCGCAGCCTTTACCATGCTCTAAGCGCTTCACAATTCCACATTTATTTCCAAACGAAATATAGATCTCTACAACTCTTTATCAGAGTATACATTGTCATTGTTGGGGATGAAGAAAACACTGTGTTTAACTGTAATTAGGGGGTCATCCAAATTTACACCGGTCTCCGATAGGATGAGGGTAGTTGTGTAAAACTGACTTCCCCAAGGGCATAACGGAATGATATTCAAACTCCGGGGCCCTCGATTTGAACCATACACTACTGAGCCAAGTTAAAAATTGGTCAACGTATCCGTCCGGAGATCGAAGAATCCAAGGTTTGAGTTCTGACCAGACCAATTGTTGAGTCCTTGGAAAAGACTCTTTCCACAATTGTTCTCATCCAATCGGAGACGGATGTAAAATTCGGAGGTCCCCCTGGTGCTGTCTGTCTGAAAAATTGTCTACGCGCCTAACATGCCACATGTCTCATCTGATGTGTTATATGTTTCGCCTGGGATAAATGTGGTATTGTGAAGCGCTTAGAGCATGGTGATGACCGTGGATAAGCGCTATATCTATAAATATGCTTCTCATTTTATTTTTCATTTAATACTGAGGTTAGTCTATGTTGATAGAGTTATAGACATGTTCCTTCAAAATTATCAAATTATCAGGTGTCTATAAATCGTTGAACCAATCATACTAGGTTTAAAGTAGAAAAATGCACAGAAAGGTCAGGCTTTGGACATCAAAACCATGGACTCTATTAGTTGATTATTTTATCGTGTTAATTAGATCCCCCAAGCACAGTGGTCAGGCAATACTCCTTGGCTGCTAAGCGAAACCATATGTGCGGTTGTGATGATTCACTGTCACTGACACAGTAGGTAGCAAGAGGCCACTTCCATCATGCAGGACATGCATGTTGACATATTATCATGTTGTTATTGTTTTATACGCTTAAGAGAAAGGCTATATCAAATTACCACACTTAATCAATCAAAACATGCCACTGCACTCATTAGTGTGATATCACTGTAAGCAATGATGTAAGATGATGCTCATAACTGTAATTAAGATACCAGTAAGCCAAATTACCAAGTCAAGAGCTTATAAGGGGGGGGGGGGGGTAATGAAAAAGTTAATTAATAAATCTAAAAATTTGTAAAAAATGAATGAATGGAAGCCGACAAGGATGAAATGAGTGAATAAAAGAGAAAACAAATGTTTAGAAGGCAAGGACACCAGAAACAAACCTTCTATTCTAGTCTAAGATCATAACACACGAATATAAAATAGTATTCCTTCCAAGAACTTTTCAGTGACATATATCTACGTCTGCCATCATTGAATAAACAGTGGCAGTGCTTCAAGTTCAACTTTTGTTCTCATTCGATGCCAAAAGAAAGTGCCAGAGGAAGGAGGTCACATCCCTTCTTTCGGTTTCTTATCTTCAAAGTCAAAACACAATGTGACAGCCTAGCAGTTTACATGCTGATGAAGTTGAAGTGCGAAATATTGACAGTTTTATTTGCTCATCAATCTTGTCTCCATTGCTCAAACTACTAATACAACCTTGATAAGATGAACACATATGAACTGTTGTAATCAAAAAAGATAGAGAGTAACATTATTATCTCTATGGATGTAATTAGTTATGATTGTTATTTGGTTTCATTGGACTTTTAAATGGCTACTGGTATAGTGTACTTGAGCTACTGGGGTATCGATAATCTCTCTATATAACGATGCAAAATCCGCTCGTTATATCAAAGTTCGCATTTTTAGAAGAAAATATCGGTTCATTTTTCGAGAAAACCTTATTTCATGTTTCCATTCAGTGAACTTGGTTGGGTTGGAAACACCTCTTGATATCATCGTTTGTATTGTGTAACAAGCGCAACGTAAACATGACTTTGACGTGTATAATTGTAGTTTTATTGACTTCCTTGCTCGCTTTGCCATTCTCTTATGTGCTAAACATTGTTTCTCAAGGAAAAGACCAAAAGATGATATTTCTTACAAGTTCATTGGGCTTTCTTATGGCGTTTTTAGTTCCGCAGTACGTCATTCGAGTAAGATCCAAACCCCCAAGACCAAAGTTGAATTCCTTTATTCATGGTGAGTTTTCCTCTGATAATATATTCACCCTGTTTTTATTTATTTGATAAGTTTTGATTCTGATGCCAAACAAGTGTTAGCAAACAACACGTATTGTGCTCCTCTGATAATGATACCTAATGGGTCAAAATTACAAAATAAAAATACCATTGAATTGCCTGTGGTGAACAGCACACTCATGGACACAATCTTCAGACAAAACGGTAATGTAATTTCACAAGCCAAGAGGGACCTTTGTTTCTGTTTGGACTTGAAACCGTACAGTACAGCCAGTGTCAAGGGCTCTAACGGCTCTTGCTCTGCAAGATTTTAATCCAGGAACTCCTGGAAGACAAACATGCACTTTGATCTGCAAACCAACGTGTAGGTCTCTGACAAAGATTCGGTTTGTGAATGAGAATGGAATGTGATGAGATGCTGCAAATCATTTTGTGTGTTTCTTATCAGTTCCAGTCTAAACAAGTTTTAATGAGTATTTTTGTTCTTGTTTCATTGTACGTATTACTCTATTCACAGGTTTAACAAAAATATAATGTTGCCTTTTTTCTTCTACCATCTTCATCAAGTTTTAAGCCTTTTGACGTTCAACTCTGTAATGAGTTTGGTTACTGCTCTTGAAAATGATGGCCTGATTGCCGAATTCCTGGGATCTTTTTTACGAGAAGGCGAACCTCATCTGAAGTCGGCCCATGGAACAATGATGTGTTACTGGGACGGTATTTGTCACAATGCTATGTACCTCCACATGATGGCCGCTCTATCCTGGAAGTAGGTGGTTGTGTATTGGGGTACCGTAATGTTTTCATTTGGTCATTACAGTGTCAGTGGGGTAAAAACTAGACTCTGATCTCATTGTGTAGTCATGTGATTCTAACCCACGTCTGCCACTGCAACAGTGGCGGCTGCTAGTGGAGGGCTTGAGGGCTAACCCACTGTCGTTTTTAGCGAAGGATAGACTTTAAAGCACACATTATCCCAACGCCGGTGTTACTATTTTCTGGTTAGCCCTTCCTGCATTTCACTTGACCAGCCGCCACTGCACTGCAACACTGACCGCCCTCCTGCCAGCAATGATGGAGGTGCAACACTTTCATCACTAATACACCATACCACTGGAGGTGTTTGTAATGGTTCTGTTTCTCATCTTCTAACCCAAACTCTCATCTTACTATTTCGGCTGCTTAATGGTCAACGTATCCACCTGGAGATTGAAGGGTCCAGGATTCGAGTCCTGACCTGGCCCGATGTTGAGACCTTGGGAAAGACTCTTTACACAATTTTTCTCATCTTATCAGAGACGGATGTACGATTAGGAGGTCACCATCCGAAAAATCATATACGTGCCTGACAGGCCGCATGTCTCGTGCTACATGTTTTTCCAGGGATAAATGTGGTATTATGAAGCGCTTAGAGCATAATGATGACTGTGGATAGGTGCTAGATGCTCTCATTTATTTGATATTCTCTCATTATGCACAAACAAATAGAACGAATTCTTAAACAGAAAAATATATTCTGTTGTAATGAATATATGGCTAATTTTGTTTATGAAAAATGCTTATCTGGATATTATGTTTAAATTTATTTTCTTCAAATCATAACGTTTCCCCCTACCCCTTGTTCCCTATATGTTTTTCAGCCAAAGTTTTTATGATGTTGGCCTATACTGGGCTGGGTCTTTTGGCCATCGTCTCCTCGTTCTCGGTCTCACAGTCATGATTGGTAAGACATACGACTTAGTCCTACTTCTACGATACTCTTGTATGATTTTTAGTAATTGAGTCAATTTTTGTTTTTCATTTAAGCATCAAAATTCTTCAGGGGATTACCCAAAAAATCTAAATTAAACAAACAACACTGGAACTGGATTGCATTGACTTTTGAAAAGTATAGACGATTTTAAACTAGACAGAATTATACAAGTCAATTTAAGGCTACTGGGATGAGCTTGTGAATTTATTAGGATACTGGCTATATCGCTATAGTTATCATCTGTTTCATTCTTTTTTTTCCAACACAGGTAAAGCTCCTATGCGATGGTCTGTATTGGTGTATTTACCCCTAATAGCCATTTGTGTTTGGGCTGCCAAACATTTCATGGATGAGAAGAGAGAGGAATTAAAAGCCATACAGGATGAACATTTGAAGGACGTATGTAGAATCCTTAATTTGTATTCTGTTAATTCTTTATTAAGTGGATATGTTTAGATGCCTATATAGATATACTTCTCCCACTTTTCTTCTAACTTATTTTACATGTTCATTGTCGTGTGTTTTTTTCCTATACGATATTGAATACATTTGAATGGAATTATTCTTTGGTCAGATTCCCAAAAATGTATTATTGCTGATCACAGTCTCATCCAGACTTTTTTTTTAAACTGCGTTAAATATCTTGACGATGTTCAGAAATCTCTTTCATTTGCTTTAGTCTACTTAACATTTTGTTTATTTCTGTCTCATAATCTATTTATAAGCTCTTTTGTATTTTCTTGGGTGTTGTTAACGCAGCAGTGTATTTGATCCTTTTCTCCTTCTACATCCCTTACAGACTGACAACCTGCCCAAGACCAGCATTTGGAGACGACCTTGGCATTTGGCCTTCATGATCTTTTATCTGTCAGCTTCAGCCATAGCCACATTCCGATTTGTTGTAAGCTTTTAAATAGTTTTACTTTTCCAATTCAATGTCTCTTTAACTTGATTCAGGCTGATAATTTCACTGGCCGTATCAGGCGTTAATCATATCGTCGTTGCCTGACTTGAACCCATTTCAGTGCAGCAAGGGTCAGTTTTACAGAAAATTATAAAATATAGTAGCTTCTTGAATAAACACCAAAATGAACCCGATTTATTTGTACCCAAATCATTTGACCTCTTTTTCTGGTATGGATCATCATTAAAAGTCTTAATTGATTGCTTTGTAATTAGATCACATGTACAATTAGTACCTATTATCTCTTCTAAGACGTTTTGATGAGACAACTCTCCTAAGAAGGTTTCTTTTTATCTCTTCTACATTTCAGGCCACAATGGGAGCAAGCGGGGACATCACAAAAAAATACATAGAGAAGGTGGAACCCTATTTGGATGACCCACTGCAATTTGCAAAATCGGAGGTTTGTTTTCGTCTCTGTTTTGGATATTAAAGTTAATATCAAATTAGAATTGTCTCGATAGTTTATAAAAATTATATCATTTGTGGTTATTAATATTGTTATTATTATTATTTTTGTTATCATTACCACTATAGTTCCTTTTTGGCCTTTGACAGATACTGGTGCAGCAGTTCTATTTCGTGCCGTACTATGTCCTGAGTATCGTTGCCCTGTTATGGCCTGGTCAGTCGTGGGTCCTTCAGTGGTCCATTCTCTACGCAGGAGCCGCAGGCCAGGTGAGCGCAATGATGTTGTATAATACTACTAGATGGATAAATGAGAACATCTGTGTAGCCCTTATTCACAGTCATTGCCATGCTTTAAGCGCTTCACAATACCACATTTATCCCTGGCTAAACATGTAACACATCAGCAGACGAACATCAGCAGACGAAACATGCAGCTTGTTAGGTACGTATAAAACTTTTAGGAAAAGACAACGCCAGAGGAACCTCCACATTTTACATCCTTCTCCGATAGGACGAGGATAATTGTGTAAAGAGTCTTTTTCAAGGACTCAACATCAGGCCCAATCAGGATGTGAGCCCTGGACCCTTCAATCTTTAGGTGGATACATTGACCACTATGGCTGCCGAGGCCACATTACTACTACTACTACTACAACTACTACTACTACTACTACTACTACTACTACTACTACAGATTACTGGAATGAAGAGAGTGTTGCCAAAGTATGTGATGTCTATCCCTGAGGGTTGGTTGGACTTTTCGAGGCTTTGGTTGATAAAGGCGACATGGAAACTGCACCGCATGTCTGCTTAATCATTATTTCTGATTTTATTTTCGTATACATGCCTGGAGGTTGATGAGGAATCAGGGATCAATGGTTTAAAACATTTGTGGTTCCCTGGGTTGGTTAGCTGTGAACTTTGAAATTGATTTTTAATCTGGAGATTTTGATCGTCCTTCCTAACCTTGCCTTTTTCTATTTTGGTTTGCAGGGTCAGTTTTCCTTCATGGGGTCGTCCCTCCACTACCGTACCCCGTACATATTCCGAGTGCCTCAGACTGGAGCCGCTCGTCGCTGGTTCTGGTGCATCAACGGCCTTCTGTTTCTGGTGCCTCAGCTCATGGCATTGATCTACAACCAGCGTCCCGACTTCTTCGTAATGGACGATGCCAGCACGAAAAGACTGGAGAACGGAAGTGTACCGAGTAACAGCGAGAAAGGAACCACTACCACAACGGCTAAAAAAATGGAATGAAAAGACTTTACTTGAGTCACAACCTTATCTTTTCCTTTCCGAGCCAGTGATGTTTTTTTAGCCTCTTGCCCTTTTGTTTGATATTATTTTATGGAAAAGCATATACAGTTCTGTTTCTGGTGTTATTGTTTTCTGTTGGTATTCAAACTGTTGTGGGTGTCTGGATTTGGTCGTAGGTAGGCAGGTAGCCTGCTGCGGAAGTCGTTTATAGATTTACATCAGAATTGTTGATGACAGTGAAAAAGGACTGGCCATCAATTGCTGTGTGTTCTGACACAAAAAGAACAAACCATCGTTGATCAGTCTTTTGAGACTTTTGCATTCACAGGTGGTCCGTGGGATCTACTTGACTTCTGTGTCTTAATCTTTTACTTTTAGGTCAAAGGGTTGTCTTACTTTCCCACCACTATAATACTATGACCTGAAATATGGTGATGTGTTCACAGTCAAACATAACCATCTTCCAAGACTTTGTGATAGGCAGAAGGTTGCTGCAGTAATTTATATTTTGCTTTTTCCAGATTCATATCATTTTCCGTTTAGTTTTGTTTGTGTTTATAGAAAATTTATTTCAAATTCAAAGATTTTATTTTATTTAACTGCTCATTTTCGACAGATTTTAAAGTTACATCACAGGCAGATTCTCTATTGTTTATAGTTCATCTATTATGATATGACATGGCTCCATATGATCAGAAAAAGCTGATGATGTCAACATGATGTGTAACTTGTTGTAACACTCTTCCAACACTTTCTCCCTGCATTCCTTTCGCACCAAAGTAAACTTGTTTTATTTTCGGCATTTCTTCTTATCTTACGCACAGATTTGTATCAGGTTGTAGCAAATTGGTTGGTTGACACTGGTTGTGGTTGTGTTGGTTTTAATTAAGTCCTAGTGAAGATGGACGGACAATGTTGTGAAGATCTGGCCTGATATTTAATCCGAAATTTGTTGGAAGTGGGCAGGGGTCTTTATTTGTTAATTGTTGTTCATCTTTTCAAATTGTGTTCTCTTCTATAATATTAAAAATCAAAACTGTTTTATGAAGGGTTGATGTTGAATATGTGCAAGGTAGTAAATCCAAAGGAGTCTGGAGGTCATTGGCATATTAGTAATTAGAAGGCTGGACTGGGTTTCTAAGGAAGTTGATCAATGTTCAATGGTATAAATTAGATATGAATTGTCCGTTGCATTGTGTTTATTAATCAAGTCCACATCTTTGTACAGGTAGCGGTACTACCACTATTTCCTGGACCAAAATAAAGCAATAACAAATATGTTAGTTTATCATACAAATCCTTGTGTATGTACAGAGTTGTTATGCCTGTAACTTGCTTGACCTGGAAAAGAAGACTTATATCATGTATACATTTTTCTTTGCTCTATTCTACATAGTGTGAATGATGGATAGAAATTAGAATGTCAGTACAAAGTCTCCTAAGAGTCATCTGTATTGTAAGAGTAAGAGAAGGTTTTGGAACTTTCAAGGCAGCCTTCTGCCCAGAATATAAGTAGACAGAAAAGATATGAGGGGCAGATACATCATCCAAAGTGACTAACCGGCTGCCATGTTGGATGATATTAGTTGTATGTGGTCGTATGTTTATGATTAGTCTAGTTATAATTTGTGCATAAGTTTACATTCACTCAGACATAGCATTCAATACGGCGTCGGTAGCCCCAGGAAAAAGAGGCCGACGTCCATTCTGATCTTAGTCTCTATTCTGTGGCCTTCTGTGAGATAGGTGGTGTTGAGTCCACGAGTCTGTGTTCACGGATATAAACCATTAACTCATATTTTATCTGGTATATATATATCATTATAATTCATATGTTTACAGTTCTAGTCTAAGAGGAGTATCAGAGTATCATTCAGAAGGGCTCCCAATTGGCTATACGTACAATTGAAATAGAAATGATAATTTTCATGCAGTAGAACAAATTTTTGTGTAATAATTTATAGTTTTTTTTTTTTTTACTATTTTTCAAATCAAACCCATACTACGTTCATTATGTATTTATCATTTTCAAATATAATCAGGCACACAAGAACTGAACTTGATGTGCGAATATTTGCTGGTGCAATTCTTTCAATGTGTTATTACATTACATTCCAGAAATGTTTTGATTCTTAGAGGAAACACAAAAATACACTCTTTTTCAGTGCTTGGTGCTGGTCCTCTCATGTTCACTTATAAATGAGAGACAACACGATGGTAGCAGTAAAGTTTGTGTAGGTATCAGTATCAGTTGAGTAATGTTTCCTGTATATAGCTCATTACGCCATTCAAATACATCATAGATAGATTTTTGAATGTGTGTCGGATGTGTTGATATGATGTTGATGATATTCTGTGTTATTTTTGTACTTGGTTTATTTCATATTTGTGTATGTTAGTAGATATGTCAATAAACCTTACACCGAAAGATACAAAAGGTAAATTGATCAAGAAAGAAAGATATGAACCATTCTCAAAAGGTCAGCTAATCTGAACATGGTAGTTTTCAACAGACCCTTCTGTCCATATTTTGTGTCCAATTTAATCACAATTTGTTTCATATATGAAAGCAGAACTTCTATAGATACTGTAAATAAAATGAGAATCAAGCTCAATTTTGTTTGTTTCCAACTTTAATTTAAATCATGAAAAGGTCCATATAAATCGTCAGATTTTTGTGTCACGTTATCCTGCCCACAGTAAATTGTCGCTATCTTGAAAAATAACCGACCAATGACGATGGAATTTGACCGGCAGTTACATCTTATGCTGTCCTTTTCATTGAAATCAATTGATAACAGCGAGAAAGTCGGCAATTACAAAAAAAAAGCTGTCAAAAACTCGATCACTGACGTTACACTGTGGGTCACTGCTACGAACAATTTCTATCATAATTTTACGAAAATGCGTGGATTGCTTCATTGAAA
>JAUEKX010117061.1:0-12026 GCA_031834005.1 Dendronotus venustus
ATATTGAAATACATATGACAAAAAAACATACAGAAAATGAATTCAAATATGTAATTTAACATTAAAAAATACACTAAAAGGATGGGTAGATGGGAATTGTAAATTTAAAATACTAAAATAGGGGCTATACGTCTCAAGTCTTTTGTGCTGAAGTCAATTCATATTCCCTTACAAAAAAACATTGAAAAACTTTCTCGACATAAATTCTAAAAAATATTGAAATGTAGGGAAAATTTAAAATTTGCCACATAACGAAACAAAGCCGAATAAAGAATAAATACACGAAAATAATCCTAAACAATAACAATAATACAGAAAAAAAAACTGATGCACAAATCAAACAAAGTTGAAATATAAAGTCCTAAATAATCAAACAAATTATATTACTACTATTAATTAATAAATAAATAAAGCTGAATTCGATAAAATTAACAACTTGATAATATAATCTTTCGTGCGTTAAAATTAAGGATATATAATATATACAATTAAAACAAAATGCCACATATAAATATATTGATGAGAAGGGATAATAACATAACACAGACCAAACACTTGCGAATGCGATTTGTTTTTAACTCTCTAATAGTAAATTTATAAGACGAACACATACACAAAAAATATTCTTGAACATAATTAAATAGCTCTATTTATTTTCTTGTTGCGTTATAATTTTCTACAAAAAAAACAACAACAAATCACATTTAGCGATGAGCTCAATTTACCAAATGATGTGTAAATATTATATTTTTTCCCCTATCTTTCAATTTACGTGCATAAATATTAATCTTATTAAAACAGAAACCATGCGTGTTTTAGATGTCTTATGGACGTCCAAATGTGACCAAATTCATACAATTAATAAATGTAAGGAAAAATCTTGTATTTAACTCTCTCTGAATACTCTTCAAAAGCTGTTCCGTATTTTGCTTTACAATTTTTCTCGTCTTCAGTTGCTCGACAGAAAAACATCGGAAATCTCAAACACAAGCTGACCCAAGGAATGAAATGTTTGGTACCTAAGCAAAAAGTTAATTAATCATTAAGATGGTTACACAAATTTACAAAAGAAATGGAATTTATGGTTGTCCCTTTGGAATTTGATAATTTCGAATAAAACTTACCACAAAGAAGGACCCAGCCAACAGCTTGCAGAATATCTCCGAAATAGTTGGGATGTCTGAGTTGAGACCACCAACCATCGTTAAGAAGGCCATTACCGTTACGTGTCGTAATGTAATTCCAACCTGTTAAAAAGTAAAAACATTTCGGTGTATTTCTGAGGTTTCATGAATGCCCTCTGCAATTTGATCTTCTATTGTTTCTAGCTGTGACAACTTTGGAAATATCTTTGATTCGAACCTTTTCCATTACCCAATCATTTTTTACAGATCACAGATTCTATAGTAAAAGAATTATACAAGAAAAAAACACTTTTTGAGAATGTTTTTGAGCGTACCTTGTGCAGTTGCTTCGTATCTGTTCTTTCTGAAGAAAAACTTTTGATTCTTTGATTGAATCGAGATAATGAAACCAGCAGCTAAGAAATTTAGAAAACAAAAAAACAAAAAACAGAATAATAAATTATTAATAAATAATTATAGTAAATACAAAAAAATGAAAATTATGTACTGTCTGTCACATGGTGAAACTTAAAAACAATCTTGAAAAGGTATTCACAGTATATATGGATATTTAGATAACAAAGAAAGATAACAGAAAAAAATGTCTTATCCTACCCGTTATAACTGCCGGTAAAATGTAACAGTAGTATGGCAGAGAGAGTGGATACATGACCAAGTAACGAGTTTGCAGCGACATTAAGAAGGGGAGGATGAGAAGGAGATGGACAATGGTGAAATATCCAACTTTCATTGATTTTAGAGTTGCTGTATACAACTGAGCCTCCTGCATGGAAAAGAAACGTTTTAAAACTGAGTGTTTTACAGTGTGGTTCAGAAGAAATCCTCAAACAACATCGTTTATTTTCAAAAACAAATTTTCAGAACAAAATTTCGTAATCACTATTCAAAAAGTAAAATCCATGCCGGATAAATTCCATAGTTGCTTACCTCAGAAACAATCTTATCCAAAATGTAAAGACCTTGCATTGTTAAAAGGAACAACAGAGAGGTGTTGCTCTTCCAGTCTTTCTGCAGTGAAGCAAAACTGTACATTATATTAAGAGCGAACTAAAAAGAAAAGAGGAACAAAATATTTCATTAAAAATATTAGATTGATAGGTTTGAAAAGATTGCTACAAAAATACCAGTGAAACAAACACACTCACCTTTATTTAAATTCATTACAACAGCGAAAAATTCTTGGTTTCTTTGCTTTTCAAGAGTATATTATAGGTTTGTTTGGAATGCCATTTGAGTGTAAGGTGAATGTGTGAGTCAATAATACATTACAATATGAAATACAAGGTATTAGACTACAGTTCTTTAGCAGCATGTCTATACTCGTTGATTTTAAATCAATTTAGTTATCATGTTTTTTAAATGAATTATTTAAGGAAAAAACAAGCGAGCCGAGAGTGCTTTCGCGAGCCGATAAAATCACAAACTTTTGTGAATGAATGCCGACCTAAAGATTGAAATACTTTTTCTAACTTATATACATAAAAAAAAATCTTATTGTTAAAATAAAAACAAATACATTGAATCAAAAGGAACGAAGGTGTGAGATAAAAGCACTCTTCCTACATTTAAAGTACATGTATGAGACCACATTCCTTATACAGACACGGCTGCAACGGCTTTACTCTAGATATCTTTCTTTTTGCATATGAATGGAGCCTCTATTGGGAGATCACGCAAAGAAGACTATGCAAGGAAGTCCCAAACACTGAATTACCCGAACATTTTTGACTTACTGATGACTGACATATGAGGACTGAAGCTATAACTACAGTAACGTGCAATACTACGTGTGGTTTACCAATACGCATAAATAGTATACAAATGCTTCTTACCCAAGTGATAAATCCAGTTTTGAATGCATACATCTTCAGATCAACATATGGACAAATTTGTGGACTGACTATACGACCTTTCATAAAATCAGCAAAGAAACCATCTAAAAGAAAAAATGTCACAAACGTTATCTTATTGGGATTTTGGAAGATATGTCCACTTGAATGCCTCCTAATTATGGCATGCAAATAAAAGAGAAAAACGTTTAATGATGATAGTGAAGATACTAGAAAATAAAAATAAAAAACACCTACTAGAAGGCTCTTTTGAACTTGCTTTCCTTGAAATCATATAAACCATTATACTAATAACAAATGAATAAAGTGCAGTTGCTGTTATCAAACTCAGGTAGTTGACAGTGATGTACTTAAATGGAAGCTTTCCAAAATACACCAGCCCTCCAAATGTTGCCATTGAAATCAAAAACTGGGAAAAACCTACAAACAATAAATTATGTATGATTAGATATATATACAATCTTTTATAAGAAACCTACTAAGTAATGAGTTGAACCTTAGATCATCTTGATATATAGTATATAATTATATAGTTTTTTTATATTTATCCCTTCCAACCTTGTAACCATATTATATGTTTCAAGTCAATGTTTTATCTTACGTTTTAATGAAGTTATAGCAATTTTAACAATTCAAAAATCAACACAACTTTCTTAAAATATCTTATAATCATTTTTGTTTGTTTTTAAATAAAAAATATATTGTGGATGTAATAATGACATATTTAGGGTCAATTTTTGTCGTTAAATTTAAGGTTAAGTCACTATAAAACATTTTAGAGTATAGTAGTTCTTAAAGCAATTCATAAAAAATTATCAGATCTCACAAGCAAAAGCTCTTTAGCTCTGATATTTGTTGCACTAATATTTTATTATGTTTTTTATTAAAAGTGAAATTTATGGGTGCTGGAACAACTGGATGTTTATAGCGATAAAAAAAATTGCACTAATACTGAAGAGAATTTTTTTGAACTTTTAATATGCGAGAAAAAAACAAAAAATATATATCATAAACATTTTGATTAAATTTAAAATTGTTTAAAATAGGCCTAAAAACGTATAAAAATGTTCAAATGACCACCTAGACAAAAAAAAATCTTATTTTAAAAAACCTCAATTTAAAGTTTTTGATGATTGATGGTGCCATAAACAGGTCCAAATTCTGTGAATAATTAGGTTTGACCACCTATCCCAAAAATATCTACAATTTCAGATATGGTTCTAAGGCCCAATAAATCAATACAATAGCTCACATTCATTGTTATCTTTTTCTCTCTGTATTTTTAAGTGAGATGTTATATGTTTTTATTTTGGCCAACGTATAATAAATTACTAATGCGGGTTCCATTTGAGTTTTAGGAAAAGAAATCATAGGATACACATATTAATAGCTTACCATTCAGGCAGTATTCTCTTGCTTTTCCATCTGCTGAGACTGGTGCCTTCACCATCTAAAAGACAAATTGTAACTCAATATTTCCAAATTAAGGATTCTGTATTGAAGCAGGTAATAATAAATTTACTAAAACCGAAAGAAATTGTGTACTGTATGTAAGTATATATATGACTTTAATACCAACTGGATATTTTGTATCATTACTTACCTTTCCAAAGGGGAGAGAAGATAATCCCAGCTGAAACAAATACCAGCCAAAGACAAAGCCAGTTGATTTCCAATTGAAAAATTTCTTGCAATCGGGTATTGTTGGCCAAGCCAGAAAAGTGCAAGACTTTTTACTTTTGCAAGACAAATACAGAGCGTAGATTATAATCACTGGCATTACTAAACCAATGATGGACATGGCAAGGCAAGGTAATGACTTAAACACACAGGAAAAACTTGAAGCTATTTGACAAGAACCACCAAGAGAACAGGACTGTGTTTTCTCATCTTTTTCCACATTATTGTCTTCATCTTGTAATGCTCTTGTGATTGACCTAGTTGTTCTTCTTGTAAGTGTTGTATTCTCTGTAGATTGCATTTTTGGGTATGAAGATGAGGTATAGATATGACTGATCTCCTCAACATTAGATTGTTTGGAAGTATTCTTTACTTTTGGATCTGCCGCTGATTTCTCACTTGGAACTCGTTGAACTTCATTAACCTTTTTATATGTTTTTGTTTTAGGGCTTTCTTCTTTAATGCTTTGGTTTCTGGATTGTTTAGGGCTTTTAGAAGCTACTCTGCTCCTTCTTGAAGCACGAGCGGGTGACCTTGGTTGTCTTGCAACTGGTGATGATGTAGTTGCCTTTTTGCGAGATGGCGAGCGTGAACGAGATCTACGCCTTCCTGGACTTGCTGACCTGGATCTAGATCTTCTTCTGGCAGTTCGATTAACCTCATTCTCAGTCTATCAAAGAAAGGAAAAATGTTTTGACAAAACTACACTCAATACAACACTAATACTGTATATGTATGTATTTTGTGTCCTTTATATATATACATAAAATATGATCTGCATTAAAATTACATAACATATAAAGTATATGTACAAGTAAGTGTATTTACCTGCAAAAAACAAACAAGCAAAAGGCTGGAAATTACAATAAAAAGAAACATTACATAATACCTCTTTGAAAGAAACAACTATAAAATAACTTTTATTAGAAGGGTGATTAAGTCAACCAAGTGATAATACCATGGATTTGCCAAATTTTGAATAATATATATATACCTTATTTTGAACACATGTAAAGAAACAATAATACATGTATATAGAATTACGTTTGCTTTCATCTTGCTCAAAAAAAGGTGAGGTATTTCAATTTCAATTTTAAAATGTAAAATGGCAAATCTACAATAGTTCTGATAATATTAACGAGAGATATACAAAGTTTTAATAATTATACGAGTTAGAAAATATAAAGAATGTAAAAATTAACCATAATGTGCTTTTTAAGGATTGTTTCCACAGTTTCATCACTCTCAAACTTGACTTTGATTTCATTATCTTGTATCGAAAGAACAGCAGCCTTAAAATATTGTGTACTTCCAGGCCATTTCGCATATACCTTCTCATCAACCTCAAACTTT
This sequence comes from Dendronotus venustus, assembly GCA_031834005.1. NCBI lineage: Eukaryota > Metazoa > Mollusca > Gastropoda > Nudibranchia > Dendronotidae > Dendronotus > Dendronotus venustus. The sequence continues at coordinate 6,029 of JAUEKX010117061.1, forward strand.
TTCGGCATCGTGAATTGTTTGTTTACTTCCCAGCTATTTGTAATTTGTAACTCTGCAAAAATAAAATATTTCCATTGACAAAATCCTACTCTACGCCATTCAAATTAAATTCGCTTTGTTGATAACCTGCTCTTAGCGTCCGTTGAATCGGTCAAAAAACTGCGCCAACCAGATTTGCACCCTTCTGATTGGCTCATTTTTGTAAACTATTTTATAAAATCCATTCATCAAATGTGCAGGGGCTCTTAACACTATTAGAACAGAACAAAGAAAGAACATTTCTTCTTTTGTGCAGAAAGTAATATAGCAAGCAAGTATAGTATGCCTCATACCGTTCACAAATTAAAGTGAATGATTAACATATATTTTTTCTATTTATTAAAAATAAATCCTAACTATATTATTTGTATTTGTGTTCTGCAGGGCAGATTATTTTCTTTCAGGGGAAGTGGTTACATGATGTCACAGACGAGATACGAGACTTGCATTCTTTGTAGAACTAAACCTTAAAAAATCTAATTAATTTATTAAACCAATAAACTGCTAATAGCCAAATAAAATTGATAGATGTGTCGCAACTAAATTACAAATTACGGTTTCGAATCTAAACGGGACACAAACTATACTATGCAAACCCCCTGACCAGCTATTGTGTCGCAAGCTATTTACCACAAGAAGTCATAAACAAAACTTGAAAAATGGCGACAACTCTTGCAGAGAAGAGTTTTAACGATGCAGCACAAGTATCATAATAATTGCTATATTTGCTTATGTAGGCAAAATTGTGAAAATTAAGGCAGTTCTTTATGTTGTGTATACGTTGCTGGCCATTTTTCAGTAATTTTCCAGTAGTGCATCTTTAGTAGTCTTTCTGTCTCTTCTATTTGTACTTTCTGTGTTCACCCATTGTTTCTTCAATGAATGCTTTCAATTAAGTATAATATAGAGACAACTTTTCAACTATATCTTTGATTACTTCATTTAGCTTAAAATTCAATATATATTTTTTTATTCTGTTTGATATGCTTTACCTTTTCCCAAATTTTCCATAGACAATAGATTTTAATTTGGAGGTATGAGTTCTAACAAAAATTTAATTACAACTCAATGGCTTGAAGAGCAAATGAACTCTCCTGATTGGAAAGTGAAATATCGACTCTTAGATTGTACATGGGATCTACCGAAAGCCAAAAGAAACTTTATTGATGAACATAATACTTGTCGCATTCCAGGTGCTAAGTTCTTTGATTTGAGTGAATGCAGAAATAAGGATGCAAAGCTACCAAATACCATGCCAACTTCTTCTCACTTCCAAAGTCATATGAAAAAGTTTCCAATCTCAAATGATCATCATATCATTTTATATGATAATAGTGAAAGATTTGGATTGTTTTCTGCTCCAAGAGTGTGGTGGCTATTTAACCTTTTTGGACATACTAACATCTCTGTACTTGATGGGGGCTTACCCAAATGGAAGAGAGAAAACAGGAAAACAGCATCAGGCTCATATGGTGAAGAGGAAATTTTTCCAGGTTTGGAATCCCTTGTAGTTATGTTTATTTATTGAACATGTTATAAGATGTAGGAATTACAACAATCAATTTAAACATCTAAAAACAATTTCAATTTTACCTTTAATGTTGTCTGTTTTTTAAAAAGATTCTTTTTTTGATAGACTAGTCAGTTGTTAGTATACAATCTGAAATATGCAAACAATCAACCTTTTGCAAAAATCCTTTTAGCATAGATTAGTTTATATAAAATATAACTAGACAGGCTTGTATTTCAAAACTTGTCTCAAAACTTTAAAAAAAATTATTATTATTATTTTGGTATTTTAGTGGTTGGGGAAGAATTTCAAGTCAATTTCAGTCCTGAACTTGTCAAAGATTTTCCATTTATGAAGTCTAATCATGAACAAAGCAATCCTGTACAGGTTCTTGATGCAAGGCCAAATGGTCGATTCCGTGGTGTGGAACCAGAACCTCGACCAGATATTCCAAGTGGACACATACCAAGATCAATTAGCATACCTTTCTTCACCAACATTGATATGGATAAGAAAGTCCTCCATTCTCCAGATGAAATTAAAGAGAATCTCAAAAAAGCCAATGTTGATTTGGAGAAGCCAATTCTGCTCAGCTGTGGATCAGGTATCACAGCTTGTGATTTAGCTTTCATCCTATTCTTGGCTACTGGTAATAAATATCCAGTTTTTGACGACTCTTGGTTTGGTTGGCAAACCAATACACCTAATACCCCTGATTGGCAAGTTAGAGAAGAGCAAAAGTAAATCAAACTGTACTTGATTATATACTTTAAGGCTTTAAGACTTTTTATAATTACAGAAGAGGTACCAATGATTTGAAGGACTATGATAAAAACATATAAAGAATGAATAAAAAACACGTAAATCATTTTATTATGGCATTTTTAGGCAGTTTTTTAAAGAAAATTTTCTGTGTTTTGTATAGTCAAGTTTTTATAGTAACCGAATTGCAAAAGGTTGAACCTCCATTTTTGGCCCAAATTTAAGCAACTGCTAAACATTTCCCCAGGCTCATATCAATTAACAACTAAATTAGGGTAATTTGCCTAAAACACAAAGGAACCTATAAAGAACCGAGGCTAACTTCCCTAAGGCCTAGAATACAACACTTAACGACTTAACGAAAATGAGCTTAGCAGCAAGGCTGAATTGGAAAATCGAGTTGGTTATAAAAAGTGTATTAAGATGTTTTATATTATGATGTTTTACAAATAATCGGTACCTTTGCTTACTTTATCTATAAACGTTCTTATGTTGTTTTTCTTATCTTTTTTTTTTTTTAATTCTTATTTCGTATCAAAGAGGCATTTTTATTTTTGTTGGACGTTTTGTAATTTTTATTTATTAGTTTATTGATTTTTGTTCATTTTTGGATATAATAGCAAATTTGCCATCTTATTTGATAGACTCATTGGTCACTGTGCTAAATTTCCAAATTTGAAGCACTTACATTTTTTAAGCCTTTAACAGTTATAACAATTTGATCATTTACTTTTTACTTGGTGTACGCAGCCGTAAAAGACCCTGTGAATGAGATTGGGCAGCTGTTTTGAAAAATATCAGTTACGATTTTTAATATTTTTGGTCTAAATAAATTAAAATCACAATTTCATAACAACTCGGTTTTGATATAATGTTTTGTGTAGCTTTGTTACTTTTTAATTCAAGGATGCTAACTTTACCACTTATACTTTATTGTTTGAAATTTTTGCGGTTTAACAGTTGCCATCTGTGAAATGAAAAATTAAGATATCTCAATGCTTTATAAACTCCGCAAAAATAACATATTTATGAAATATAGCTAATAGATCACATTTTCAGTAGCAAGTTCACTTTAAAAATGACACTGAAACTTGCTGTGCGATAGGAAATGAAATTCTCTTCCATGTAGATCTCATTCATCAAACTTTTGTAATTAAAAGTTACTGGTTCAAGAGGCAGACGCGGTTTTTTTGGACTCCAACTGGCTAGATACTTGAATATTGTCAGTTAAAGGGTTAATCAGCAAGGATGTCAAAAAAATGTCCGAATGTTAGTAAAATGTCTGTTGATTTATCATCTTCTAGTCGTCGGTCAATTATTTGTTTTGAATTAAAATTCTAAACGTAAATTTTAACTACGCATTAATTTTACCAATCAATTAATGTTAATTTCATTCTAACATTATTTTAACCTTTTTAAATTGCCAATGATTGATTGATTAACTGAGGTCTGGAGTACCTGCTCTACGTCCGACAACCGTAAAGATTGATTATCCTTACTCGGCCGGTGATAAAAATGTAAAAGTTATATGTAAATATATAAGATTTGTAATTTCGTGTATTTGTGGAATGATTTGATCCACAATTTTAAATTTTCAAATTATTTACTTTCAAATTTTTTTGTCTTCTTAACCTTCACTCTGCTAATTAATGACCAACAAGAAATTGAAACCTAACTAATAGAAGCTTTGTACAATATTTTAAGGCATACACCTTAAGATATCTTAGCTGTGAAAATGAAAATACCGTTCAAAGTCCATTTTCTAAGCAGCACAATAGTTGGACAAATTTGAAATTCACTTTAAAACTCGAAATATTAAGCTTTAACCTGTGAAATATAAGCCTACGCATTTGTCTAAGAACTAACTTTTACTGTCTATGTCGAGTTTTTCATTAAATGTGGTTGGACATGGCCTTTAACAAGGGGCTCTTTTGAGCTCTCGATAGTTCTATTGTGTTTCTATTGCTTCTATTTTGTGTCATATCCTTTTTTTGTTGAATTAAAAATTTTTGATTCCCTATTTAAGATTTTTCTTAAACACTCGTACCCTTGACGAATTTTTTAACCCATAAAAATATTGCCATGAAAAATGATTCCTATAATCGAGGTTTGGTGAAAACAACTGTGAGAGAAAAAGTCTGATATCCCATTTGTTAGAAGCTGGATGTAAATATATATGTGAAGAAAATATTAACATATACGATTTTCTGTAAATTTTATCCCTAAATTCCCATCGATTAAAACTCCATCACACATTGAAAATCAGCACAGTAAATTAGTATCAGAATAGGTTGTATTATCACAAATTCAAATTTTTCACAAGTACCTTTTAACCAATAAGAATTCTTTAACTCAACTCAAAGTCAACATGTTTTTTTTTCTGGAATAAATCATTCTACAGGTCGGCTAACAAACCATTCGCACAGTGACTATCTCATCGTTAGTTAAATAGCGAGAACCAAGAAACTTTAAAAGCTTGAGTTACTGAGGGTTAAAAATTTAATGTTCTTTTTCGCCTTGGACTCTGTGAAATCAGTTAATGTTTAGACACAGTCGTCGTACAACGAGCTGCATTAAAGATTACATTTTCTTTTTCTATACTATACGTTATTCTCTTTTCTTTATAGGAACATTTTTTGTGAATAAAAATAAAACAAAAAATGAATAGTAAACTCATCATAATGGTTTGTTCTCTACTGGTTTCTTTGTTAATAAGCAGTGGCCAAACTATGCCACAGCACGGCGACGTATCATCACACATCAACGAATACAAGCGACACAACTATAACTCATATATAAATAAAGAAGTTCGATGGAAAAAGTCGGATCATCGACTGTACACTTCAGGCTGTACGGAAACAACAGAGATTAAAACGCAATTATACTGCGTCGGTAACGTCTGTTACGATATAAGTTACAATATACCCATAGTCCGTTGCGATTAGTTATAAATTTTAAAGTGAACCTCTCTGTATTTATTCCTAGTTGTTTGTTATATGCAGGATGCTTCGATACTGCATTACCTACCAGTAAAACAAGTTGATAATCTGATTTCGTAAATAAAAAGACTTAGATCATTTGACACAAGTAATTAGTAATACAATTGGACGACTACAAAAGTTTTTCAAATATATAAATATAGATATAGAGACAATTTTTTTGACCAAGAAGAGGTCGGCCTTAATATGTTCTTTTTTTCGGGAAGTTTGTGTTGATTGTGCCTTATAAATTTAATCTTATGGTCTATGTATGTTGTATGTATGTTGTATGTATGTGTTTGTTGTGTGTACTTTTTCAAATTTGTATCCTTATGATGGCGATGGTGATATATTATATATATTATATAGAATTAAAGAAAGATTAATAAAATAATAAAAAAATACAATTGTATTATTATATGACTTGTTTTGTGTATGAAAGTTTAACCATATACTGCACCGGGGACCTAATATATAATCAATTCTGCACCTTATAAATATATTTTTGTAACATTTCTCGTGACAAAACTTGTAAGATATGATTTTGTTATTTTAGATCTTAACGCCACTTTTTTTGTTTTGCGTAATAGTTTTTTTTTCTTGGTTGAATTAATAAAAGGCTGAAAGAATAGGTATGGTAAACCTACACAGCTTTTTTCCATATACTGTGCTCCATCTTTTGCATTAGGTCCACACCGCTGCTCTCCCC
>JAUEKX010117283.1:0-12026 GCA_031834005.1 Dendronotus venustus
TGGTAAGCAAATGAACTAATCACTTAGCCAAAACTATACAACTCAAATTTTAGAATTCCTGATAATATGCAAGTATAGGCCCTACATTTAATCTTGATGAGAGTTTATCTTTAGCTACATTTTGGCTGCATTCCATTTCTCTACCTGTTTAAAAAGTTATCTAAATGATCCGTTGATAGCAAAGTTCTTTTCAATCATTTTAATATTAATAACATTTGATATTAAATTCATTTCTGTGCATGAAAAGTCATCTTAGAATATTGATATTATGCCAATTATTCAGTGATGAAAATGATGACAAAGTGCCATCTTGTTTTCCTTGTCCTTTTATGTCAGACTTTATTTATTCTATTATCATCCGCTCTTTTGACTTAACAAACATAAAATCATTATGAAATGCGATCGATGGTTACTAAATTTGAAAATATATCTTGTTATTTTGGCAACCTGCTGTCATTTTTTATACATATGAATTTATTGATAATTTTTGATCAGGGGTAAATGTCAGTACCTATAGTTTATTGGAAATCAATAACACTTATAAATGGTTTGAAAAATACTACTACAGTATTAATGGTGACAGGAGAGATAAAAAAGGTAATTCTATACTGGCTGGCATAATGTGCTTTCATCTATTGAGGAGTGTCAGGTGCTGCACTAGTAGTGCATTGGAACAATATTCCCTATTCTAAAATGTTCTTCAGTTGTTTGTGGGAAAAGAGTACGTCGACATACTCTAAGTCATACTTTAATTTGACAAAGTAAGAAGCTAAAAGGTGAGAAACAGAAGTAGAATCCACCAGGGACACCCTCCGACTACCCCTATGGTGCTCGTGTAAGATGAAATCTAAGGAGTCTGAACTACAATATTCTATTCTATTCAATATCCGTGTCATTTCAATTATTATTAGTCTAAGTGCAACTTTGTTTGTGCTTTAAAGAAACTGCATTATTTAAAACAATTGAATAGATAAATTACACAAATATATTAGGTACAAAAGGAGGGGTTATCAATAGATTTTTTTTAATGAGATCAAGAAAATTGAAGGAAGACTCGTTATATTCTTGATTTCCATCAACTGTTATTTGGAAGATGAAAAGAAAGATTCCATTCCATGGTTCAAACGTTACAATGCAATGCATACCTTGTAGATTTTATGGAAAATTAAATCAGTGTTAAAAGACGAAATCAAAACCTAGTCAGTGCTGGTGGTCAGTTTTTAAAGTTTGAGGTGGTAAAAAGATACATAGAAATATTTCTCTGTCACATCTTTGAAGAATTAAACGCATTGCCTTTTAACTGTGTGGCTAATCTATTAGTTAGTGATGGGGATAATAATATAGATCCATGTGCATTATTGGAGAGCTTTGAAGCTAGTCACACATCATATCTTATAGAGTTGAATTGTTAGAATGGTTTTTGAAAGTCGGTAGTAAAAAGATTCACAAAGAAAAGTGCTGAGAGGGTTTGATATCACAGACATACCATTAACCAGGTATTTCTGTCCATGAGAATATCCTGTAGGTGTAAGAGAATGTATTCACCAAAAAATATTTCACTTCATTATGTCTCATTTCTAGGCATGGTAAAACTATTTTCCACAATTAAAAAAAAGAAGAAAAAGGAAAGAAAAAAGAGGCAAATTTTCAAGTTAAGATCAAACTAAAATTGAATAAGTACATCAGAGCCATAATTTAGTCTTTTCTTAACATTTTGTTATTAACTGCTTGCTGTAATATTTCTCTTTCTTGAGCCATGTTTTAAGTAGATCCGTTGTTACTGTAAATGAGCTGCTAGTAAATGATAAGTGTTACATATGCTTGTTTTATTTAGTTTTGATCAGCAGTACTGATGATGGTGTTTTTCTGTATTTGTCTGCTTTCCCAACATTTCATACAGCACTTTATCGGCCGGTATAATATAATGCCATTTCTTCTTACTTTGTGGTCAATCTGATTTGGTGATGAGTGGTCTAAATTCTTCAGCAGTCATATTATTTGTCTTCATTGTTTTGCTGTGTATATTTTGACAAATTATGCAGAGTTCATGTCGATACCCATAATAACAGTCAAATTTTATTTATACTTATCTATTTTGACTCCTACCACAACTGGGTTCACACTATTTTTCCAGTTTTTCTGGGGTTTTGTCTAAAGCAGTTTTATACTAAAGCCATTCCTCAACCTAAGGTCTAATACAAATATCACAGTATAGTATGAGAACAGGTAGAAGTATGATAATCCTGTTCAATCACATACTTAACTTGGTCAAAAGATTTGTGAACACTTTTTGGAAAAATTATACGGATAGAAATAAGTCCTCACAGATGTTGACATGTGATATTTTACAAGAGAATACGAGGATACATTGATAACAGCCAAATACCATATACAACATATACGCATGATCCATACATGTTGCCATTGCAATTTGTGAACTCACCCAAAGGAAGAGTAGCAAAGTATTCTCCTCCCTGATCCTTGGATCTTCGCACGGATGGAGGGCCATTTGGGTAGGTCTACGGAGAACAAGGGAGAACAAGGAACAACCGTGTTAGCAGAAAAAATATCAATCAACTGATCTGGATTTTTCATTCAAATGAATAAAAGATATATCCTCATTTAAAGGCAGCTCTTTATTTTGCAATTTAGAATTTGTATTGTTCTTACTCAAATTTTGCAAAGCATAAGAACATTTTTGGATATCTAAGCTTACATATTGGATACTTGTAGTAGTATTTTCAATTTCTGTGATGTTTTTTGAAGTAAAGATAAAATAGGGATGAAAACAGTGCAGCATTAACTCATTGACTGTTTCCTTCTGTTCAAGTGCAAATGTCAAATGCAGATTGAAAGCTATTAAGTAAGTGGAGTCTATGATAAAAGATGTGTCATTTTTAGATGAAAAGAAAAAAATAATTGTTCACAATTTCCAAACTCTCTTTGTGTGTGTGCATTATAAAAATAAATGTTAGCTAAGAACAAAAAAGGCTTGATAAAAATGTGGATAAAGAAACCCACACACGAAAAGGAGCATTTCTTTTGTCTGAAAGTGAAAGAAATGAAGTGCAGTGCTCAAGAAAATTCTAAATCATGAAGGATAAACATGAATAGCTGAAAAAAGAATGACATTGTATTTCTTTCTCATAAATTATAATCTTATCCGCCATTGTTTTGTTTTGTTCTCCATTGTCTTATTCCATTTTTAGTGTCGGTACCCAGCTCCATAATTGTCACAAATGTATAAAGCACACTTAGTCATGATAATGACACGATGCACTTGGTTTAGATTTTTACCTGCTGTGGTTTGTCATTGTTTTTCATTTGTTTCCCCTTGTCTTCCTCCTTACGCAAGCAGGGATAAGGTTGGATACGGTTAGAATTAGAACAGATTGAAGAAAGAAACTTTCTTGACAATAAAATCAAATGTTGAGCATGAGAAAACCAATTTGAATCGAATTATAAAGCGTCAAGATTGTTCATTTCACTTTTTCCATACAATTGTTGTGAGATATGAACATAACACCAGAATACGAATTCATGTAAGCCTTCCATTTGATATAAAAAGAAAGAGAAACCATAATTCTCTGTAAGTCTAAAGCACTATCAAGTCTACGAAGAAATGGGATTACAAAATCATCATTGCCCAAGGCAAACTATAAATCATGATAGACATTCTGCAACATTCTCAATGTGTAACTCCATGCAAAGCAGAAATACTTCAACAGAGCATCCCTTCAGAAATCGATTTCTTGTAATCTATTTGGCTTTTGATTGAGGTTGAAGATAGTAAGATAAATTCATTGATGATTTCATACACAGTGATAAAGTGTGATGCAACATCTTTACATTTTAGGTACATAAGTAATGCAGACATATGTTACAAAGCCAGCTTCAATTTTAAGCCACAATTACAAAATCATGTGATATTCTGAAGCACTCTTTTGTTTCTGTATAGGCCTACTGATAGAGACATTGATTCAGTGAAATGGCAAAAGAAACTCTTTGTACGTATAATATTATTTTTCTATAAAACTAAAATAAAACTAGGGCTATTCTATTACTAAAATAAACCTTGTGTAATTACCTTTGAAACTGAACTAAACTCCTGCAGGCGTGAAAGCTTGCATTGAATCATTGAAGCAAAAGAAGAACGTGATAAATTGTGCAGGCAAACTACTTTAGTTACAAGTGATGCTTTGAGTATCTAGCACTAGCATACATCATGTTTCATTAAGGTTGTCGAGGTAATAGAAATTGAATTGTACTCAAGTGAATTGGGTTATTGGGTTACTTTGGAAGCTACACCAAGCAGTCTGTCATTCGGTTGGTTATCATCATTACATCAAATTCCATGACAAATCTCTTCTACGCAAATCAAAACACACGGCCATAAGTAGTAACAGCTCAAAAAGACAGCTCAGTTTATCCTAAAGAATGGCCTTCCATTCTCAAATGCAAAGAATAAGAAGACCAGTTTATGAGGACTTCCAGGCGTATCTTTTTCAAGAGTTATTGCTCATTGGCATATCTGTTTTGTCCGCACAGTCCGTATTCCGTTATGATGTTTTGAGTTTTGTAATGCCTTCATTGCTCGTGTGTGTGTGTGTGTGTGTGTGTGTGTGTGTGTGTGTGTGTGTGTGTGTGTGTGTGTGTGTGTGTGTGTGTGTGTGTATGTACCCTTTTCTTGAGGACTTACATAAAAGCAAAAAGTACCCTTGATTGGTTGCTATTTTGGTTTTCAAGTCCTGTTTAAAAAAAGACAACTATTTGACAAAGTGTGTTCTTCTACAAGAAAGGAAAAATAAAATGAGTATTTGAGTAAAGTAATTGAAGTGATCAATCTCATGACATCACTCAAACCGAAACTGTTTACTTTAAATACAAGATCTTTTTCTACCTGACAATCTTAATGAAACATGCTGTGTCTGAGAACAGGTAGCCTATGTGGTGGGATGGATAGATGAACTTATACGTATATATATGAGAAAACCTATTATTTGAAATTCTGAATGAAACGCCATTTATGACTGGAGATGGTTATGCAATTAATATTAATATGGATGGTATGAACAACAGTCTGAAATCATTTTGTGTGGAAGTATAGTATATATATCTGGAAATCAAAATTAGTTTTTTTTAAATCAACCTGTAGTGAGAGATTCTAGAATTAAAGTTAGGACAATACACACTGTTAAAGAGAATATTATCTTGTTCTCAGTTAGCATTAGTAGTAAAAATTCAATACAGTGCATTTTTTATTTACATTGACAAATGACAATACAAAATGTTTGATGTACACAAAGAAACAACCCCCCCCCCCCCCTCCAAAAAACAAAAAACAAAAAAAACAAACAGAACAGCACAAAACAGGTGGATCAGAACAGGTGTCGTTGAATATCTAAGCAATTTTAAACATACAGAAAATGTACCAGGTAATACTCAATAGCATTATCATATCGTGGTAAAAAAAATAACTGAAGACCAAGCTTACTGTATCAAGCAATGCATATTGAGAAATGAATATGACTGATGAATTTGATACAAAGTCAGGTTGTAAACGAATCAATAGGAGCTACTCAAGCAACAGTAAATGATGTAGGTACTCAGGCAAACTAAACATGCAATTTTAGAACAGTAACAAATTTTGATAATTGAATATTGTTCTATCTAAGCCTAAAAAGAAATATGTTTTTCTAATTAATGGAATACAAATCTCAATTTGAAATAAAACATTAGATATTGTTTTTGTAACAGGTAAAGCTAAGTAAAATAAAACAAAACATTGAAATCAAAAGCTGAGTTTATCCTTGACTCATAAAACGATAAAACAGGTTGTCTCAAGAAAAAATATATTAGAATATATCACATAACACACTGCAAAATGAATTCTATTCAAGAACAACTACACCCATAATATTCTTGTTCAGTAAAAAATAAACAATTCTTTTTTTATTTAAAGAATATTATATAAAATACATATCTGTTTTACTTAGCAATTCATTAACTGTGTTTCATTTTTGTTAACTTTCATCAAACTTTTTAAATAGGTTTTACTCCCTCACATTTGCTCCTCAGAAACAAAGTAAGGAATGAATGTTGATTAACTACAGAAAGCTAAATCTAACTGATTGATATTCTAATTACATGCATCTCTCATCTAAAGACTACAAAGTAATACTAAAATAGAAGGGAAACAACAGTCAATTTGTGCATTCATTAATTTGTCAACTCCATACAAATTTCTTTTATTTTCATAGTCATTGTACCAAACTGAACCAACAGTCCCAATACACGGTTTTTATTTCAAGTGAGCTTTTCATACACTGCCACAGCACTAGTGTATTACCCGGTAGTCGTGATTGCGGTGGTAGTTGGGGTGCCAGTAGTTGTAACGGTTGTCGTAGTAACGAGGGCTCCTCCAAGAGCTGAGCCAATTTGGATCCTCAAGGAGCCCTTGTTGTTGTGCCGCTGGAGTATTGAAGATACGTTCCCGTTTATAGACAGCTTTCCTAGAACGCAACGCATTATACAAATGAGTGAAGGTGGAATGACCCACATCTTTCTGTCTCTGGCAGAAGGTTTTTCATTGCTGATGACCCCATATTAAGTTATGATTTGAACTCAATCGGTTCGTACTAAGCATGTTCAACAAAAGAAAAATATAATGAAGCACATGCACAGAAAACATTCAGAAAGGCCTCCAAATATTTTTTGGTATTGCTGTTTAAGTGTGATAAGATAGTTTGCATAAAGTTTTCCCAAGCACATAAAAGCACAGTTAGTGTACAATAAACATACATCATCATTATTTCATGCTAGCCCTCATTTCTTCATATCAATTTAAAAATAACCTGAAATAAACTTGAACCGAATCGAAGCATAACCACAACACTGATGCAAATTCTGAAGGTTGCAGTGGATGCACAACTGATGGACACTGATTGAAAGAGACACATTGTTTAGGATCCTACGCATGCGACCCTTCAAATAAGTCCCTACCATGAAAGGAACCCAATTTGAAAAAAAGCACCAAAACGACCAACCAAATAGAATTGGAACTGAAATATTATATTCACATTGAATAAAAAACTGAAGTATGTCTACTAATAGAATGGGATTTTTTTTTTGGCTTGGACTGCAGGCAAACAAAAACAAGGAAAGCAAAGCCAAAGAAAGACACCTATTTAGTCAGTTTTACATCGACTTATTCATCCATAAGTTCAAACAGCTTTTGAAAAGTCTTTATGAACTTACAAAGGTTTTAAAAGTTTGTGCGACAAAGAAAAATGCTGACATTGTCAATAACTGACAGGAGGAGTTGACATTCAGTGGATCAATTACAAGCAAGGCGTTTTATCCATTGGAAATAAAGAACAAGAAATGGCCACAAAATGTACGTATAGAATTAAAAAATACTAAAGAGAAAAAGTTTGGAGCTCTACCTCAATTTCACCCATAAATATGTCACGAATGATAAGTCTATATAAAAGCTTCATCATAATTTATCCATTTTGATTGCGATGCTCAGCCAATATCAATCACAAATCTTGATGTTCGTTGCTGAATGAATATGATATAGCTAGCAGTTGTATATGCATTAATACTTTTTATTCTTTGTTTCAAACATCATTTGGATTTAGTTAATTGAATTGCTTCTTCATTTAAAGATTATATTCTTTATAACGGTAATGATCATATAAGCGATGAATTTATGGCTGAATCTCCAAAATCAATCATCTCAAAGAAGGTCCTGTGACGTACGAATATGAAATGGATGAAGCATGACAACACGGCTGACAACATTAGAGTCTTGGTGAGGAATGAAATTTACCACTTGTTTTTGTTCATTTACAAGACGCGATGAATCTGACAAATCCAAGCTTCTGAAAACAATTTGTGAATTCAAACAGTTATGATACTCATCCATTAAAGAGGGTTTCATTTGAACCCTATAGTCTCCCTTTTTATAATATTTTAGTTCATTTGGGAGAAATATCTATTACTTGCATTATATCAGAAATGGCAGATTCTGGAGTAAATTAGATATATAGATTGCCTTCATCTGTACGTCACAAGCTTTGGTTTTGTTTTGATTCTTGATCATTTATCTATCAACCTCGTTTTGAGGTGTGCGTGTGTGTGTGTGTGCGTGTGTGTGCTTGTGTGTGTGTGTGTGTGTCTGTGTATGTGCTTGTGTGTGTGTATATGTATGCGCGTGTATGTTTGCGAGAAAGTGTTACTATTAATTCATTTCTTTGTTGTTTCCATATTTTGTCAAAATGGCAGATGAAAAAATAAAATTGCATTTGTCTATTAAAAAAAAAATTTTAGTTCATTCCTTATCTTTTTTCAATAAGATTTTATTCAACAAGAAATTGGTAGAGCATAACTACCTTCTGAAAGAATAATAGTATAATTGCACCAATGTGATTATATCGACACCAGATATACAAGCTACATTAGCGACACTGCCACCGGCCAGATGAAGGCAATCTATATATCTAATTTACTCCAGAATCTGCCATTTCTGATATAATGCAAGTAATAGATATAATCTTTTTTTATGTCATTGCACAACGAATGATAGATGCTATTTGCAGTGACAAGATATTTCTCCACACCGACTGCTGCCTACACGCCTTACATCATTCATATTAACAATCATCTATTTTACACAATTTCCATTCATCTGTATACCCACTTTCCCTTGACATTATGTCACTAACTCCTTCCATTTCATCAGTGCATCATTCAAAGGTTAATCACATTATTCAATCTTCCACGCCATTATTTACTGAAAGTATCCGATAACACGTCTGCTACTTACGTGGCTTCCAAATCTCGATCCAAAGCTCTGTTGACCATCTCTGTCTACATAAGACAAGGACAAGACCGGGATATTAAACATTTCAAGGAAACATTCCATTGGTCTTGCATGCAGGGGGGTTAATTCGTGTTAGACAAAATAAGAAAAACCTCAACTAGGATTTGGTGCCAAAATTGGATAACTTTGATTTATTTCTTGTTCTGGGATAATCAGAGAAGGGGCAATCTACAACACTACAAACAGGAAAAACATCCGCATATTATTGAAATATAAAAATATGAGTGCAAAATCAAATGAATTGCTCTCTTTACCTCTCACTCTTTCTGTCTCTCCTCAATCTTAATATATTTCTTTCTATCCATCCTGCCTCACAACATATTGATTAGTTGTATAAGAATAAAACAAAATGCATTCAAACAAATCTGGTTAAGGCAATCGTAGAAGCTTGAATAAACAACAAAACATATTTTTCACAATTTCATAATATTGTACAACGTATTTTATCAGTCATCCGATACTGATATAACCATCAAATCTAAAAGTTTTGAGGAAAGAATGCAGATGATAAGGTCTACATTCTAAAGACATCTTACATTACAAGCAAAGACAGAACACCGGTTCTTATTTTCAAGATCTTCCACATATAAAAATACCATCAGTATTTCAGATATGAGTGTACAAAATACAAAACGTTACAGGTCAAAAATCAATACATAGAAATGGACACATGAAAGAGAAGATATTACTCTTTTCTCATAAAGTTTGAAAATCACTCTGTATATATGTACATTTGGTGGTCATTGAAGCATACTTTTAAAAGATCAACAAATAAGCTCAGTTGATCGAATCAAAGCAATGTTTCAATTTCACTACATGATTTGATTCATCAAAAACAAACAGAAATACCAAGAAGCGTATTGCATACATCATATTGATAATAATTATGCTGGGCAGAAATGAGTTGAAAATAATTCAAGTCATGT
Organism: Dendronotus venustus; assembly: GCA_031834005.1. Classification (NCBI taxonomy): domain Eukaryota; kingdom Metazoa; phylum Mollusca; class Gastropoda; order Nudibranchia; family Dendronotidae; genus Dendronotus; species Dendronotus venustus. Next base: position 9,814 of record JAUEKX010117283.1, read on the forward strand.
TTCATAATTCGTTCATCAGATGGTTTAATGTTAAGCACACACACAAAGAGAGAATGTAAAAAATGGTATAATCCAGTTCTATAGATATATGTATCAAAATGCAGTATGTAAATATATGGCTTTCAAAAATAAAAATAGTTATGAGGATTATGTCTAATACAGTTTTTTTTTCTCCATTGAATATGATATTCAGCAAGCTTATACATAATACTTTTGGATATTGCCACATAATCTTGACATTTTATATCAACATAAAAGAAAACAACCAGCCTTACTTAGAAAATAAATCTGTGTAAAAAGGGATATCTAAATAACTCATGGAGATTTTAGCACCAATGGTTGGTGGTTCGTGAACACTGTAATACATTTGATTTTTATAATAGAATTCTCATCAAATCCATGATGGGGTAAAATAAAAAATGTAATCTTAATTTTGGTTGTTCCAAGGGAAGGGGGAGGGTTTATAACTTACTTGTCTGGCCATAGGATCTGCCTCGTAAGCAATATCATTGGCACGTCTGTTATAGCGGGGGGGAAAAGAATAAAGTATTTTCTTCATGAATGAAATGTATTTGCAAACTTTTCATCAATTCCTCACAAAAGAGTTCAAGCAGTAGTACAGAAGTATTGAAGTGGATGAAAACTAAAAAGCTTTGCAAACTTTGATTTGAAAATCAAATTGTATTCAAATATTCATCTTCAGGGCAAAAAATCTTTTTAAAACTAGAAAATTAATTAATAAGACCGTTCCTGCTAGATCAAGGGAGGCTAGTGAGGACTTGGTCTAGCCTTGTAGTAGGTACTACCAATGGTTACTGGTAGGAATCATGACTACAAATTGGCGACTTTAGTTTGTAAAACTCCTTTATCCGATTTCCCCACAATTAAATGAAAGTTTTCATATTTGGATGGATGTATTAATTTGTTGGATAGAATAAAGTGTATGAGATGAGGTAGGTATTCTTCATTCTAACTTCACTCCAATATTCACTCCATTAACTCAATAGGGATTTTTCTATCCCATTGAGATATTAAGCAGACATATAAACATGCTACTAAGCCTGCAGAATAGGTTCTCTCATTTTTACTTCTAAATGAGAGGCAACACAAAGTAGGCGATATAAAAATTTGTTTGGTTAGCAGCTGAGTAATGCATCCAGTGTATTGCTCATGGCGCCATTCAAGGACGGGCACAGTGGGTTGATCGCCTGCTTGACGTAACTCCTGATCCATAGTATTTCCCGGCTCTATTTTGTCGAAGGTGATATTGGGCCATCGACCTCATTCACCATTTAAGACTTGGCATGGAGCTGGGTGCCGACACTGCGCAAGCGGTATAAGGCATTGGATAAACAAACAAACAATAAACGTGCTACTGACCTAAAGTTTTGCTCCTTGGCGCGATTCTTTGCGAGAATGTCGCTGTAGTCCGGGGTTCCCCAGCCAGTCCTTACGTCAGCCGGTGGGGGAGGGGGCCCTCCTCTTCCTCTCTGGAAACAAAACAAACAAAACATTTATTGGTCTCTTAGAAAGAAAATAATTAAATTCTTCTGAATCCAAGATTTGACCTCTTGTAATAGTTTCAATCAAATTCCATATTTCACTTTTAGGGTCTTTATCATGAAATGACAAAGAGAATAGTTTCTTTAATAGTAGATATTACTCACTAATGCTGAAATAAGGATAATATTTTCTGTTTCATTTAGCTAAATCGTCATTTGCAGAGCACCGTCTTTTTGGATATGTCGCTAAGTGGGTGGTGCAAATACTTTGTGTTTTGCCTCTTTCTGATAATATGTTCTAAAGAAATCGTCACTATTTATTGTGACGAAACATAGTCTTTCTTTTTACAAAACTACCTAAAAATTTGAGACACCCCTAACCAAGTTTAGGGTTCATTTTACAACTGTTGCTTTAAGTTTGCAAACAAGCGTCATTTATAATGCAAAAGTATTCCAGCCTAAATTATCTATATTATCATTACCTGAGCTTTCTGCTGCAACATGTCATTATACTCCCTATTCCTTTCATCCTCTCTCTCACGTCTCTGCAAGGAAATATTGCAAAATAGAAATTAATGTGAAATTATTTGCAACAATAATAACGGTTAAGAATAATGATGATGACAATGACATTATTATGTGGCGTCGGCAGCCTAGTGGTCAGCGTATCCGCCTGGAGATCGAAGGGTCTAGGGTTCGAAACCTGACCTG
>JAUEKX010117394.1:0-12025 GCA_031834005.1 Dendronotus venustus
CCGCTTGAATAAGCGCCCCCCTTAGAGCCTGAAAAATTAAATAAGCGCCGGGGCGCTTATTCGAGGATTTACGGTATTAGCTTTCTGGAAAAAGTTATACAAAATGTCAAAGTAATTACTTTTCTAAAGCACCTCGATAACCTTTATACGAAAAACATGTTTCTCACATAATGTCTATCTTAAAATTTGATTGGAAACTAAATTATTATCATTTGAGTTAATGATATAGTCAATTATATTTATTTCGTATATTCGATATAGTATGAAATATTCGAGAGCTGTAATATAAATTATATAATTTAGTACATGGTTAATAATAGTTAAATTAAAAGAAACAAAAGACAGAATATGGAATAAGCAAAATAAAAAGAAGGCAAGATTTTAGTGTGCACCACTTGAAAACAATGAATACCGAAAGTGAGTGATACTTTCAGATTGGTTCCTTTCCCTTTTTCTCACAAGCTCGCTATAAATATGTTCGTAATATAAAAATATGTACAAGTTAACTAGTTATTAAACCGTAAAATCGAATCGAAATATATGTCTAACGTTTCAAACAACTGATTTTCAATTTGTTATTAGGATTATTAGGATTTAGCATTTGCTGAAAGATTTTCTTTAAACAAATGCAGCTGAGAAAAGGCATTTTACCATTAGCAATTTGAGAGGTAAGTATGGTAAATTAAAAGTGGAATTAGAGATTATGACAACTAGTTTTGTCATTCTACACAACTAATCAATGTAAAAAAAGCTAAAAACATTTCGTGCTGTCTAAAAAATAATTAATGAAATTTATTTTAACCTTTTAAAACCGAAAATGCCGGTATTTTAATGCAATTAAAAAATTCGGTCTGCCCATTTTATTTATAAAGTATTAAGTGGCAAAGCAAAATGACACACTACATTCTACGAAAGGAAAATGCCTGCTAATACAATTATAATTAAATTAAATTTTCTTTTTTATTCAATAATGTGCACGGTCCTTTTTATGAAAAAGGGAAAATTAAGGTGTATTAAACGTATTATTCACACACAACAATATGAATGATGGAATACACATGATTCACGAAAAACCGAAACAAAAAAAGAAAAAAAGGGCATAAAAAATTCAAAGGATTTGTTTTAAAATTGCGGTAAACTTGCTTGCTATATAATAACCTCTATTTTTGTTATTCATATAATATGTAAAAAAAAAGGAATTGAGAATGAAGCATAAGAATGAGAATGATAGTGGAAGAAAGACATATCACATATATAAAAGAATACAACAGCAAAATGCAAGATACGTTTAACATGAAATTACAGTGGAACTAAGTAAGTGAGACGATGAACTTAAACTCATAACAACGAAAGGTTATAAATAAGGATCTTGGAAAAAAATTTATTTTAAAATATCAGAAATGATCCATATACAAATTTAAATATGAGCAATGGAATCTTACGTTCGCGATGGGTTTTGAAGATTTATGTACACAAATATTCCATATCAACTTTCAATAATGACGAATTAAAAATTACGACAACTGGGGTCAGTCTCAGCTATGTTTTTTCTCGTAATAAATATACACAAATTAGCCAAGATAACTACTTTTTCTCATTTCATACTTTTGGGGAGGTATAACCCGTTTATTTGGCATTGCTATCTTTTATTGGATACAGGGTGGTGGTTCACAAAAGTATATATATAATAAGAGTAGTTAATATGGATCAATTTCTTATGAGAAATAATTAGCTACTGCTAAAACAATTAGATTCTTTTGTTTTAAATAACATTTTAATTTTTCATTAACATTTTCATTTTCATTTTTCTAGATATATATATATTACTGTTAATCCAAATAGTTAATTTAAATCACCTAGAAAGTATAGTTCCAACAATTAGTTATTGTCCAATTATCCCTATTTGTTCCCTGGTACTATCAGTTGAAAACGATCGACAGCTTTCAAAAATAGCAAACATAACACAGGCTTTAAATTTCCTTGATTGTATTCTGCATAATTTAATATTTTGTGGTTTCTTATTTTCGAAACGGCCAATAGGTAAAAGAAATAGCTATTATAAATTCTGACTACTTGTAAACAAAAGTATTAATGTACCGCGTATTTCAAAAGTGCCAACAGTTAAAAGGTTGAATTATGTCCCATTGTTATTATTTTCTTTCAAATGCTCCGTTTTAGTGGGTGAAACAAGAAGATGAGTGGCAAAAGCTTCTTCAAACCAGGTCAAAATGACGTATACGCCTGGTTGTCACACATGACAACAGACAGACCGTTAATGGACAATTGGCTATCGAAAGGCGATGGAAATCATGTCCAGGAACTGTACAATAGTACAGAAAATCCTGATTCCCCTGGTAAGTTTAAAAATGTAAATGAAAACGGAAATTTTAGCGGTTGAATTTATTTTGCGGAATTTTAAAATAATCGATGTTAAAGATTGGTTAACACTATCAACTAACGATAATGAGATAATGAGATAACGAGATAACGAGGTAATGAGATAAGATAAATGATTTTTCACCAACAGTGAGAACCGAGCTTAAATGACCGATAAAACAGTAAATGTGGTCCTTATTGAGATATGTTGAATTTTTTCTGTTATAAGTGAAAAGTTGAGCAATGACAGGTTATAGTGGAATCCTTTTGACTGGTTGATGCTGTAGAAAAACACTTTTAAATACCGATAAAGACATTTTTTTATACAACACACGTTCAGGAATTCGAACAAGCAAAGCACCAAACATTTTTTTTATAGTATTTCAATGGTAAACACTTTGATCTCTCCATAAATTCAAATTAATTCTTTCAGGACTTTGGGTATGGATCCTTGGTTGTCTATTATTTGCTTTGATATGTATATGCATTGTTATTTTGATTGGGTTAGGCAAGTGTTGCAAATGGTAAGCCTATAACTCTATAACTAAGCAAGCTCCTGGTATATAATTTTCCACAAAATTTTATTTGGATTCAGAAAATCTGTGCCACCCTCCTAAAAGTATCTTGAGATGTAGCCACTTGCTGTTACTTCTTCTGAATTGCCTATAAATACGTATCACTTAAAGACTGCACTATACGTAATGAAGAGATAACTCATATATAAAAAAAAACAATATTTAATCAAATCTGCAAAAAAAGTTTTTCCGTATTTATACATCATCAGTTACTATAGCCTAAAACTCATGGTGGTTAAATATCGAAAGCGTTTTTGTTGATTTAATTAAATATTATTGTTTATTTGCTTTCTCTTAATAATGTCATGGTGAATAATTTACATTATAATTTACATTATAATTTACATTATAAAAAGATTTCCTTATACTTAAATAGGGAACCAAGCCATGGTAAAGATTTTGACTTGTGGAAAATGACAAAAGGTGGAGTTCAGTTTCTTTGGCAAAAGTAAGTATGCATACTTCTTCTCCCTCTTATAAAAAAAGATATAGAAATATTTTGTTTTTATCATGACTGCTATATGGGAGTGTATATATATATGCATACATCTGCAATATATCTGTATAGATAAAATATATCAGCAGGGGATAACAAAAAAGTTTTCTTTTAACATGTTGCACAATCCTAATTATACTTCAATAAAACTTCTTTTTCATTTTCCTTTCTCTAATTCCAAAATATTAAACGATTTCAAATGCCTTATCTTAACAATGTTAGAAATTTACGCGAAGTTCGCGAAATGTAAAAGGATTTTGCAAAGATTCGCAAAATTATCCTAATCTTGATAGAATGACATAAAATGAAGGATTGTAATAATATACGACGATCAAACGTCGTGCCGCTACACAAAAGATACTAAAATGGTTAACATCAAATGCGTATAATACATTCCTCTTGTTCAAACTTGTAGGATGAAGAAGCGACGCAAGAAGAGATGTAACTATACCAGCGGTAAGAAAATAACCCCAAAAGCTAAAAATTTATTATATTGCACTCTATCGTCTCACTCTCATTTAGAGTGAACCATACAATGAATTCTTTAAACTAACACATCAAAAAAATACACATCGCGGTACAGATTCATTCTTTTAATTAAGATTTTATTGCTTTTCCTGTCAGTTTCTGTAACAAGAATAGAAGTACTGTTGTTTACAAACTTTCAGCTTAGGCGTTGTATGGTTGTTTTTTTTTTTCAGTTTGGAAAATCTTTGGTGTAATGTTTCCCAAAATTAGTGTGGTATCCAAACTAGGGTCCCAAAGAGAGTATTAACGGAAATAAACTTGAATAACAACAGCGATTTTTCTATGTATCTTAGATATTGTTGACCCATACGAGAAGCCAGTGAGCATTATGGAACTAGATGAGATTGTTGTCTACCAAGAAGGGAAGCGTGTTGCATTAGAATCCGAAGAAAAAGCAGAGTTGTTGAAAGAGGCTTCCTTGCACCACGAGACAGGTGTGGTAGAGTAAAAAAATAATCCCAAACTGAAAACCCTTTATTGATTTCTTTATGTTTATTGTAATAACATTTTACCAGGAAACATACTTTCTGAACTTTTCGAGATTTTTCTTTTACGATTTTTTGTGATTTCTGGCAAAGTTTTATTTTTATTTTCTATTTACAGATTCCGCAGCTAGTTCACCATTTTCACCAAGACCACCACCACCATCAAAGCGTACAAGTGCGCATTCCATGCAGAGTAAGAGTAAACACAATAGTTTCCAGTTCAGTCCTGAACATATCGGTTCTTCTTCTGCTGCTGCTGCTGCTACTCCACATCACCACTACGACTATGCGTCTCCTAGTCCAAAATCAAAGCAGCCATTCCAAAAGCTCTCTCTCAAACATTGTTTCTTGAGCAAAACACTGTCTACAGGAAGTAATAAAGGAGAGCAAAATCAGCAAGATGGTAATTCTTCCATAGATACATTCCAGACACGTCCCTTACCTCCACTGCCGGTATCCCCACAGTATTATATTTTGCAGGAAGAGGAAGAAGAAGAATCACCGTTCAAAACACATAACCTGCTTGACACCAGCATGGATGCAGCGTTGGTGCGTGGCGGCCAACGCAATGCTAAACTGTTGAATTTCGAGGAGCTGGAGAGGCGCTTGAAGAAGAACTCGAGCCAGCCCGACTTGTATTTGATCAACTTTACGTCTACACGAAAAAACACGCTCTCTGAATTTCGCAAACATAAATCAGCGTACAAAACACGCACCAAGGAGATGTGCTCCACAGCAGCAACGTGCGAAATCATTAGACGGCGTTCCAACTCGATGGACGAGCGGTTATCCGAAGCTTCGTTGAAGAGACAGAGGAAGCACATACGACGCTCACGTAGCCTTGACAACCTTGACTCGTTCACAGTCAATGAGCTATATTCCGAGTTTAAAATATACGAAGAGGTATCGGACGCCTTAAAACGAGCTGTACACCAACGACAAAAAGCAACACCGCTGAAAACAGCAACAACAACGTATAATTACGATCAGCCAGGGTCAAGATTCAGTATGAGAGGCATGCTTTCACCACGTGATGGCGGTATAACAGTCAGCACAAACACGATATACGGTACAGTAAAAGGCGAAAACAGATACGCTAGAATTACGGATATCCCAGAGGTGGCGAAAAAACTAAACATTCAAAAGAGACCAATGCCTCCGACCCCTACTCTCCTTGATCTTTGTTTCTTGAAACAAAACCCAACCATGCAAAATAACGAGAGCATGGGTAGCCGCCGGGGAATTTCATCCGGACAGTTTCCTTCGTTCCGTAGTAACGTATCTGAATTGAGTGGGGCTTATGCTAAGATCCCGGACGTAGTCTTAGACTCAAGAAAACAATCTTCTATTTCAAGTCGTTATTCGTGGACCAAACGTTAGTATGTAGCACTAGATTTTAATATTATATAGAACCTCTTCCAAACAAACCAAACAAAGTCCACCAACATCTTTTTTAATAAACTCTAATTTATGACTTTATGAATTCAAGCAAAAGGCTCTTTTTCTTTGAATAAAACTTTCTGATGCTACCTTAATAATAAACTTGCAATAAAGTCATTTTTAAATTACTACCTCTAAATCAGATCTCAAACCAAAAATATTTTGGTATATCAATAATAAAAGGGCCTCCAAAATTCCAACTTTCCCCTATTTTTATGAATTCATTTTGAAAGGTATATAAAAAATGTACGAAGAAACTTTTGGTAAATAACAAAATTGAATCTCGTATGGTCTCATATGCTATTATATAATTCTCTTTCTTTCTTCTTTAACGTAAGTGAATAAGTACCGAAGCCCTGTCTCAACGAATAGCTTCCTTCATGGTTTATACATATAAATATTTCATTAATATTTCTGCATTTTTATATATATATATATATATATATATATATATATGTATATATAATATAGGGTGTCCCAATAAAATGTCCTCACCATGTTAGGTTTTGTTCTGTTTTGCATTCAATTTTTATTTACATGCCAAATATGGTGAGGAGATCTTTGTTAAACACCTTGCAACCTTTGTAAACTATTTTTTTTATTTGACTACGAAAGAAGAAAAGTATTTCATAAGAATTGCCTGTGCTGTATACAAATTGTTTCCTGCTAACCCTTGTGTCATAAGGTTAATACAAAGCCTGTAATTGTTTTTACAAATAAGAACATGTACATACCATGTCTCTTGTTTTCAGCTCTTTCTAATAGTGTGTGATAAAAATGATCTAAATAGAAGCAATAAAAAATTCGAATCGTAAATAACTGAAAGTAACTAAATTTATAAAAATAGGGAATTAACTCGAGTCATTTCTCACCATTTATTACTTCTCTATATTATCTCTGTGTTATTATTATCAAAGCCAGTTAAAATTTAATCTAATTTGAGATAATTTTGTCCAATATCTTATAGATCGTACACCGTTTTTAATAAATTCAACTTGATTATGAGTTCCTAATATCCTTTTATTGGTTTAGAAGTTTAAGGTTCCACCTAATTCAAGAATATTTTGCTCAGATAAAAAAAAAAAGACCCAAAAAAAAAATTTGCATTATTAACCTTCTTCTTCTCTTCTCTTTCTAACAACTGCTTCATGTGAAGATCCCAATGAATCTTCATCATCATCATCTAAAAATGAGGTGTAAGGTGTATAAATAAGGTGTTATAAACATAAATTTTAAAAGTTTTTACCTTAGTATAGTGCAATGAATGTTCATCTTTTATTCTTTACATTTGACCAGTTATTTGTTGAGCTTGTTCATATTTTTTTAATTAGTTTGGTTTTCAAAAAGAATAAAAACTGTAACCAATTACAATCTTTATAAATAGAAAACAAAAGATCTTTTTGATTATGATTTCATTTCACTTTACCAAGCCATATTGGTATGCTGTACTTTGCATAACAGCAAATCTTAAGGAATGTCTTTTTTCCCCAAACTATAAAAACGAAAATACTAAAAACTTAACCTGCAACCTCCACCAGGTTCCATCTTAAAATAACAGCGATTTTGCAGATTATGAGATAGTATTTTTGTCAAATGATAATAATTTTTCTTCCCTAATTAGTATGTTATTCCCTTTAGGCAACTTACAAAATTTCATCTAAAAACAATGAAAACAATGATTATTACCAAAATCATACTTACTCAACTTTCTTGTGAAAAATTTTGCCTTAATGATCCTTAAAAATGTCTATTTCATCTCAAAGTGTACTTCAAGGATTCACTGAGCATAAAATGTTGATGACATTTAAATAATGGGAACAATAGAAGACCAAATTTCAGGTATAGAGATTGACCTTATGAGATCAATGTTTAAATTATATATATGCATATATATTTATATATAATTAATTATTTTGCATTACCTCTATTTCTTCTTTGCTCCCTCAAAAGAGGTCGATCAGCTTCAGCACTTGCTCTCTTTAATAATCTTCTAAAACTATCATCTGTAATAAAACAAAAATGCAGATTTTGTTTCGTTTTTTGGAAATGATGAGGTTTGAGGATTTAACTTTTGATCTGATCTTCAAATCAAATTTCTAAAAACTTAGAATATCTTTATAAATTCATTAGGTTTATATAAATGTTCATGTCTAGCATACAGTAATTGTAGTATTTGATTGATAAAACAATAACAAAGTAAACTCATAAAACGTCTAATATTGAATATCCTGCCATATCTGTAGGGCTATGTCGCTGTATCTGGTTACAAAAAAGTATGATTGCATAGATTTTTGATGATTTTCACTATTCAAATTGAGTCACCCAAGAATGTTAAGAGATTGCCCTCCTAATTTTGTGTTTGTTTGTGTTGGAGTGTCACCAAGGAACTACAAGGTGATTTTATTGTGTTTATGGTATCTAACACTTAATGAATTGTCAATAAATGAAATCCTGTAGATACTTTATAATTAACTTCAAGAGTAAAAACATTTCAAAACTACATGTAACCAAAAATAATAATATATACTACAAACCACACACTTATTCGGGTAAAAAAAACTTTTCTTTTTTTTAGAATTTAAAAAATTGTCAAACCAAATTTCTATATCAACATAACTTCAGGGCTCGAAATAAGAAAAACTACTCAGACGGTCATAAAAACGCCGTAGGGAAAAAAAATTTGGCATCTTTGCGGGGGGTCCCTAGTTTGGCTTAAATGCACAAAAAATAAATTACAAAATTTGTTGTTAAAATTAAACTTTATGAAAAAGCCAACTCATTTTCTTTTTCTCCTTGTATATATTTATTTGATAGTAACAAACGAGACAAGGGATTATCAAAACCAGGTGTCCGTCTATTTTCGAAAAACACAACTTAATATTAAATATGTAACTTAGAAGCTTCATTTTGTAATAATATTTTATTTTATTTAATATTTAAAACGTTTCGGTCTTCATCCAAAGACCATCATCAGTTAAACAACTTAATATATAACGCAACTAAAGAACTGTATATAAATACAAAAAATAAAATGTTTTCAAAGATGTTCATTCGTTGATCGTTGATCACAATGTTGAACTTTCGAGCGGTCAAGACGCAAAACAAGGTGGTCATTGACCGTTGACCACCCGTTATTTCGAGCCCTGTAACTTGTTTCCTCAGATGTATATATAAGCTTATATATATATTGTATTTTAATTATATATATATACATAGGTCTAATAATAATATAAGCCAGCAGGCATATTTCTATTTGTTAAAAACATTCATTTTGAAGGAAATGAGACACCAACTTCTTCATCAGTCTCAATTCCAGTTTCTTCAAGAAGATGTTTCTTTGATTTTGGATAACCTTCTAAGATACCGTCAACAATGTCATTTGTCATACGTTTACGTTTCTTCCAATGAGAAACCATTTTGTCTGCGTGATTATTAATTTTTTGTCGCTCTTCCTTTGTTATCAAAAACTTTCCATTTTTTATTTTGTTAATTTTCTGCGTTAATTCTGTGTTCAATTTTTCTAATTTTTCTACAGATCCCGATAGTTCTTCTGTTGTCATTTGCTTTGAAAACATGCTAATTTTATGTTCCTGTTGTTTTATTTCTAATTGAAGCTTTTTTAATTCTTCCTGTAAGTCTATTGATTTTGCATCCAAAGTTTTTAGTTCCTCCGGTTTAATATCACCAAATCGATCTTGTGATGGAGCATACACTTTCTGCTTTCCATAAATCTTTTCAATAATTCTCTTTTGTAGAGCTAGATTTTCTAATGCTTTAACAACAGCAGTTTTCCCAAACTCTTTGTGCAAATTATTAAAAATATCTCCTGCACTGTAAGGTCGATTTTGTTTCTCAAGATACTCTTGAATAGACTTCTCTGGGTTACGTTTTTCGCTCATTATTTAAATTTTCAAAAACTTAGACAAAATAAAAAATGAAATGGATAGTTATTTGGAATCATATATATAATTAACAAACAATCACTCATAAAAACACAACAATATAGTTCAGTCTGTTTCCGAAAAATACTCTAAAACGATCATTGTGATTGTTTTGTTTTTAATTGTATTTTCTCTAAACCATGCTGTAGATCAAGAAGTATATACAAATTAAGATAAATAAAAAAGGACACAAAAATTGTTCCCACCAGCCTGTGGCAATATCATTATCATGTACTCCACATTATCTTTTCCCGCTTTATTATGTGGAGCAATTCCTGTGATTGCGATGAAGCGAAGCGAACGGGCACATAATATTAGTAGAACAGCATTTGTTCAGTCCCACGTCACCATAGCACTGTATAATTGGTTATTTTTTTACGATCAATACCCTGCTTCAACGCAATTACTATACAATTTTTCTTTCAGACATTGCTTATAGATTCGAATCATAACTACATTTGGCAAGAAAAAAAAATCTTTTAAAAGTCGCTTGATTTATTATATTTTATTATTTAAAATACATTTTAACACAATAAAGGAAGTCGTTCTAACCTCCGTCAACTACTGTACCATTCACTTCATCAATCTTTATGCTTAAACACAGCAAACCGAATAATACGAAGTAAGCGATCAGCTTGGATCCATTCATCTTCATAATTCCATTTAGAAAAGTGTATATCAGCTCCAAAAACATCCAATATTTCAAAACATATAAAACACTGTTTAGCAATATGAAGACGTGCAAGCAATTTTTACTTTATTTTTGTTTTGCGTAAATTTTGTTATTTATCATTTCCACAAATTCAAATCGCTTAGCTAGACCAGCTAGTGCAGTTGCTACTGCAAGCGAAACATCATGCTCAACCATGCGAAACGCCAAAAATCACTCAAGCGTAAATATCACTTAGCGACATTTTCAATTTAGCAGTTCCAACTTTATAACATAAGAGAAACTGAAGAATCTAAACCTTCCTTGTTGGTGGTCATTATAGATTTCTCGATCCTCGTCAACAAAAGTGTTGACAATCAAATTTTGTTGACAAAAAAACAGAATTATCTTCCAAAAATATATATTTTTTATTATTATATTTTATATTTAGAGTAAAAATAACAAAACATTTATCTTGCTCGAAATGAATACCTTAACAGATACCTCTTGAGAAGTGGTAAAAACGTGTCACCAACAAACAATGAATAGTTTCATAGTAATCACTTAAATTATTACGTACGAAACTAACGAATTAAAATAAATTAAAATAGAACTAAACAATCCAGAATATTAAATAACTGTGTCGATAACAAGAAGATTCCAAATAAGTTTTCGTCGCATTTTTAAAGGGTTTTTATGAAATAAATATCATGATATACATTATGTAAGAAAACCGAGAAACAATAAATTTAGAAACCAACACAATTTAAAAAGCATCTTAATGACGACAAGAGTAACTAATAATTCCGAATAATCTTTCATTGATTTTTTTTTTTTTTAAACGAATATTATAAATCTCGTCAAAATAACTGTGATAGATACTATTCAATATGGATGACTATTATTAATTTATGATTGACGGTACACCCACATTTACCACTAAATCTATTTTAATCCACTGCACCATTTCCACTGCACCATTTCCACTACAATTTCTACTAAAACCTTTTTAACAATCTTCATAATACCTCGTTTAACATTCGACATTTCTTATTCGTTAAGTCATTCTAGATAATAATTTATTTCCAAATCATTTCGATTTTAGCTTGCCACAAAATTTTTATATCGAAATTTTTTTTTCTTGGAAACAAAATGTAATCTAATTTATTAACTATAGTAAGTATATATAAATATACCAGAAAACCTTTCTGAATTTTAGATGACGTTAAATACCCCAGCCATTAATTTTTCTCTAATGATGGTAAAAGAATATTTAAAATGTGTTGAAAAACTGCCACACTACTAACACCTTTATTTTGACGTTGATATTTTTTATTAAGTTTATTTTATTTGAGAATGTATTTTTATCTGACCATAAGGTTACTAGTAATGCAGCCAAAGCTAAAATAAAATTTATAAATCTATATCTTGAGAGAAATCCATAGGGATAAAATTGATAATAAGCTGAAGGAAATCAACACAAAGTTGAAACCAAAGTTTTTGCAATTTACTATTGAAAGAGAAAATAACATGTC
>JAUEKX010117505.1:0-12024 GCA_031834005.1 Dendronotus venustus
TGGAGACACCCCTCTACTGTCCTGTTAATTTAGCACTTTGAATCTAATATTACATTATGTATCTATAAAATTAGAACTCTGTTTACAAAAGGAAATAATTGCAATATGGTCGCTTTGGAGACTACGCAATGCTATAAGTAATCCAAATGTTTTGTGTGTTATTAAAATTTCCTTTAATCTTTAGAGGATAACAAATTTGCTTCCAAAGCAATAAAAAGATTTTCTATAGCAATTAAAAACCCTTGCTTCTAAATTTCTATATGCATAGCTTTTATTTTAAAGGGATTCCTGCATATTTTTTAACATAGCTATAAAGATTTTTATTATTTTAGTACCTAGAATTTAAGTAAACGTAATTAAGCTGCAAAAAATCACTAATGTTCCAGCCAAAGTTCTAATAACAAGTTATAAAAATTCCAAGTTCACCTCTGTTCTTTCACCATTATCCGCTTCTTCCTCAATGATTTGTTAATATGCACCAAGTTGAGAAATTACAAAAAAAAAAAAACATGAAAAGCAAAACAACATTTTTATGCTAATCGGCCAAGCAGCTTGGTTTAGAAAGAGGGAAAAATAGTCCCCGGTATGGTTTCTTTATTGCGTGCTTTTTTTGTAGAAATATAGTTCATAGGCTTAGTAATTTCGGAAATATCAGATGTGGATTGATGTAAATTTAATGGCTAATATCTCGTGAACTAAAAGCTATTTTGGAAAACGGTATTATTATTATTATTACTATTATTCATAAATATTTCTACAGGATATGTACATTTAAGTAAAATAAATTACTTCTATAAATATGTGTCGTGTGTATAAAAATAACGTAAATAAATTAGAAGATAAAATAAATTAGATGTTAAAATCGTACTAAAAATTATTTGAAATCTATATTTATACAGTAAAAAGTTATAATGCTTCAAAAAAGCATTAAAAGATTTTTTCATTAATTTTTAACTTTTTTTTAACTTTTTAATATTTAGACAAATAAAGAATAATATGATTTTATTTTTAAGTTTATAAATATTTATTTTTATTGTACCATAACAGGACACACATTGATAGCAGTACTTTGCATACTGAAGTGTATATATTTTGTAAATATTTAATCCTGTATAAAGATTCAATAATAATAATAATAATAATAATAATAATAATAATAATAATAATAATAATAATAGAAATATATTCATTAAAAAATGAACAGTCACAGACACAACAGACTTCAGGTACGGACTCGATGCACAATCAAACAAATGAGCTTGATCACTTGTCAAATTCAGTGAGCTTTCTTCTGAAGTCTGCTGTATTTGGACTCTTTCGTATTTCGAGAAGTAGATCGTTAAAAATTCTTGCCCTTTGAAATCTAAAAGACTTTTTACCAAACTCGAGCTTAACAAAGGGCAGTTTAAGGAGATCATTATTGTTTCTGGTTTCTTTTGAACGTTTATTGATTTGAAAATAGTTTTGAAAGCTTACACAAGACTTTCCATCGAAGCATTGCTTCACAAAACTACAAGCATTCACCATATCATTCTACTTTCAATCGTTTTTATCTTCAGATTTCCACCAATAATTATTTTTGCTCTGTTGTTCAATGATTGGAGTTTTTTCTTCTGGGTGGTTGTGAGTTGTAGAGTTATCAACGAACTGTACATTACAATTGGTACAATAACCATTTCAAAGACTTTGCAAGCTGCATCATAGCTAAGGAAATTGCATCATAGCTAAGGAGTTTTTTGAGCAAATTTAGTCGACTAGTAGCTCTCTTATATGCTGTATCGAAATTGTTATTCAAGGTGAGTTTCGAGTCAAGTTGATTCCCAAGGTAAACGTAGGAATCAACATGAGGTACGGGTACTCCATCAATTTCGACGGACAAAGACTTTTGCATTTGATTTGATAGTCGTTTTGCAGTGCCAAATAAAACAGTTTCTGTTTTCCCCTTTTTCAAATTTAGTATTAGTTCATTGTTCCGGAAATATGTTTGTAACTTCTGCAACTCACCAGTCAAAATATTCTGGATAATTTTCACACTTTCATCAGTAACAAAGATCATCAGCATACTGTATACAACGAGTTTCAGATAACTGCACTTGCAAATCATTGAAAAATATCAAAAAGAGAAGGGGCCCTAAAATTGACCCCTGTGGTACACCACTTGTCACACTAAAAGATGAGGAATATTGGTGTCCAATCTGAACCAATTGCATCCTCCCAAACAAATAGTCTGCAAACCATTCTCTTTCCAGAGGAGCAACACCAAAATCACATAGTTTACTCAATATTATATCATGACTGATAGTGTCAAATGCTTTGCTCAGATCAAGAAACAAAGCACCAACCATTTTACCACTGTCCACTGATTGACGTATCTCATCAGCAAGAAGAGTTGTGGCCTATTGAGTTAATCTTTTCTCCCTGTATCCGAACTGCGATTCACTGAGAAGTTTGTTCCTTTCCAGGTAGTCTATCAATTGAGAGTGGACTGCCTTCTCCAACAACTTTGAGAGAACTGGCAGCACTGAGATGGGTCGGTAGTTTCCAGCTTCCCCGCGATCTCCCGATTTAAAGATAGGGACCAATTTTTCCTGCTTCCAGCTTGTCGGGACAATCTTCGACTGAAGTGAAAAATTGACAATTTGATGGAGAAGAGTAACGATATACTCTCTACAATATTTCAGCATTTCGGGTGGTAGCTCATCAAGCCCAATCGACTTGTTTCTCTTCATTTTTCTCAGAAAATTTCCAATAAAAACTCTGGAAACATAATCAAACTGGAATGTTTTGTTGGTGCGAAGAACAGTTGCATTTTCAGTTTCTGTACAGCATTTGAAAAATACTCAGCAAACTTGTCAGCAAGTTTCTGATTCGACTGGAGACTTTTGGTGTTGGAACTATTAGTTCCAGCTTTAGTTGGAAAACTTCTTTGATCGCATTCCAAAAGTTTTTTGGGTTTAAGCGATTTTCATTGATTCTGTTTTTGTGATAGGTGCCTTTTTCTGTCCGTGTCAAGTTGTTGCAGGTATTTTGCAGAACGTTGTATGCTCTCCAATTTGCATTCATGTTGGTTTTCCGTGCTCTACGAAGCAGTCCGTCACGTCTGTTCATGGTTGTTTGGACATGGACGGTCTTTCACTCTCTTTCGATAGGAGGCGCGTGTCTGTCGAATATCTCTTTAACAATCGTTTTAAAAATCCCCACAGCAACATTGACGTTTGGTGCAGTCATAACAGGCAGCCAGTTTACTTGTTTGAAATCCTCATTCATAAAGTTGGGATCGTAAGATTTGTAGTTACGACACATGATCGCTTATACTACTTGATACGACCATTGATGCAGCGACTGTTGATGGTCTGTTTGTAGCAATTATATCAATTAACGTTTTTGAGTCTTCTGTAATTCTTGTGGGATTTTTTATCACCTGGATAAAGCCATTTTCAAAAAGCGTAGATTTAATTGCTTTATTGTCCGAGGGCTTTAAAAAATTCACGTTCAAATCTCCCAAGAGAATAGTTTCTTGCAAAGAAAGAAGTTTTAATGACTCATTGAACATTTCGTCAAAATTACTTTAAAGATATTTTGGAGGTTTATAAAGTGTTGCAACAAAAAAGTTCGTTGATGTTGTCAAAACAATTTATATGACAATATTTTCAAGGGTTTCGCTTTCCAAGTCTGTACGTCTTATATAGTTAATTGAATCTTTGACACATAAAGCGACTCCCCCCTCCTTTGCCATTTGGACGATTTCGTTTTTCAAAATTATATCCTTGACGTACATGAAAAAATTTATCATTATCTTCAGCAACACATATATGAGTTTCAGATAATGTCAATATGTCAATATCTTTGTGTGTGTACAACAATTCTTCAATAGCAGAAACAACAACGAAATGACCGCTCTTCTCGCTGCCATGTTCAAATGCTATAGTGTTATAGCGAAAGTAAAAACTTTCATTAATTAACTTTTTGAGATCTATAACATAGCAAAACAATTTTTTATGCAGAAATTCCTTTAATGGATAGGTACTGTATAATTCCTCTGTTCGAAGACACTTCATTATTAAATACAAGTGTTTGAGTCTCTACATGTTTTTATAAGAACCTAGTTTATAAGAACGTCGAGTCTAAAAATACTAAGACCATTCTCAGTCGAAATTCCTTTATCAATTAGAAAGAAAGAATTGAGTCTAGAGTAAAATTTAATTTAGAACACCGTTTTTCTTTTTTACATACAGCACAGCAAGAAACAGTGCTATTATCCAAATGCAGGCACAAGGTGAACTTCAAATTCCAAAAATTCCAAAAGAAACAAAAGGAACAAAAAATTCCTATTTTGTAATTTTTGTGTATAAGAATCCGTAATAAGGTCATTTGAATATGAGAATAAACTAAGCCATCAGTAGATCTAGTCTCAGCTAAAATTGGGACGTTCTTATTTAAAAACGCGTATCACACTCAGAAACTTGTATGTAAATAGGAATACCAGTTTTACCTGTTTGTTCATGTACCTGTTTTGGTTTTTCTTCAATTGTTTCCACTCGCCAATGGTATTTTAAGGGATTCTTAGTAAATGATGTGAGGTGTCTTTGACAATGTAGCAACAACGTACAAAATTTTTAAAAACTGCATTTCTTTCTGATGACTAAACTATAAGAATAAATCACCGAAACAAAATAATTGTTGTAATCTCTTTGTAAATCACTTTATACTTGATTGAACATTACAAAGGGTTCTATCCATTAAAGTTATTTGTCAGTCACAGTTAATATCTTTTATAAATTTGGGAATCTTTTCCACTTTCTGTTGTATTCAAACAAGAAGAAGAAAAAAGAAAGAAAACCCTGCAAATCATCTCAAAGAGTTGAATGATGCACAGACAAAGTACCACCCATTACAGGATGGCCTAATCAAGTGATACAAAAGATGAAAGGAGGAAAAAACATTGTGAAGGACGTAATCGACATTCAAAACATACCACTAGAAAAGTGTTTTGTTATCTTTTTCAACAAAGTGGATTTGCTTGTCGTGTACTTAAAAAGAAATGCTAAGAGGTCTTGTTTTTGTTTTTGTTATTTTAGTCTTGTTTCACTGCCTCTCTCTCATTTTTTGTGATATAATTTGATATCTTTCGCTGTTTCTGCTACGTATACGTACACACACACACAAACAAAGCAATATGTAGTAACTACATACATATTTGCATTGCATATAATTAAAGTATTGTTGCGGATCTTGCTTACGTTTTGTACACTAGCAGACTTTAGGACATACTTAGGACTTTTGGTTTTGGTTAGAACCCAATCACTGGATTAAGAGCGCATATTGTTGGTGGTAAACATCTAAAAAAGTTGGCTACATACTTATACGCAACACCTATATAGATAACTCCAAAGAGCTATACAAAGAGATGCTACCTTTAAAATGCAAAGCTACACACAACATGACTGCGTTATCCATATTCTCGGCCTCGACTTCTGGGTTACTGTTGATCACCACAGTTCCATTGAACGGTCTCATCCTGGTCTGTCTGCTGAGAGAGGTGACGTCAAACAAGGCGAAGTACAAGATGTTCTTCTACAAGATCATTATCAACATTGCCATAGCTGACCTCCTCAAAGGCCTGTTTACGGACACTTCATCATTATTTTGGCATACCAGGGAGGCATACGGGATGGGAGAACAGTACGAGAGTGTGGATGTCCCCTTTGTACACATTTCCTTGTTCATAACAGATGGTGTGGCTCTGGTCAGCATGGCTGTCCTGAGCATGGAGCGTATAGTGGCCCTGCTTATGCCCATGTTTTACTTTAGGAAATTCAAACAGATTTTGATCCTGATGGCAAGCTGGCCAGTGAGTGTTTTCATACTGCTGCCGTATAATGAGGTCGGGTTCCTGATGGAGCTCATCATTTTCTTCGCCTGCACAAACTCGGTGGCTGTCGTTTCTTTGGTCTTACTGACGACCATCTACCGCACAAAGTTCAAGGCACCCTACTCGAGAAGCCGGAACTCCAGCTCGGTCACCAACTCCATAACCGATCTTTCTGCCATCACCAATGACACAGTCCTATCATCAGAGACCGACAAAGATGAAAAGAGTTCGGCCACCGATCAAGATTCACAAAAACCTAAAACGCCGAAAATGAAAAGGGTGCGATCGAAGCGTAGAGCTATTTCTACAGACAGTAATACTTCATTTAGCAATGCGGAGGATATAACAAAAACGTCAGATGTTTTTTCTGATTCTTCCTTAAAACGGCACAAAGAAGAATTGTGTAAAGCTGACCCAATCATCATTAACGAGCTAGAACGTGTGTCCAGCGACACCAGCAATAACAACAACGAACAGAACAAACGCAAGAGAAACCGCTCTACGTCGCTCAGCAACATCGCCGCACTTGCTAATCCGTTCCAGCGGTCAAACCGTTCTACTGCCAGCATGAGAGCCAAGCAAGGCAAACGAGAGCGCAAGGTAACTATCGCCTTCCTAAAGATGTTGTTGGTGTTCATTTTTACCTACTTACCGACGCTGGTGATGGTGGTAGTGCTAAACCTCGACAAAATCCAATGCGACATCATCAACGTGTTGAGAGACCTGAGTGTGCTCGGCATCATGTCTAGCTCGCTCTTTCGCGCTATAAACTTTATGGTGACTTTGAGACACGTCAGAGAGTCGACAAAGAAGATGCTCACTCCTAGGGTAGTGCGGAAATCGAATCTAAGAGATGAGAGATAATAATAATAACTATTTATTGCGTTTATTAAAATACAGTCTTTTAAAGTGTTTGTCACTTAAATCCAAAGTAATGATAATGTATTGGTATATTGATCTACTCTGATAGCCAAAACAAACACATGCTTTTTTCTATCTTTTTTCGTTATATTTTGTATATAATTTTTATACCAATTTTTTAATTTTTTTTCAGTATACATATATATACATAACTAATTTGAGGGGTCTAAATTTGAACGGTATTGGCATGTGTCATTATTGGTCATTATGTTGGCATTTTTTTCTTATTTTTATATGGTGATATAAGATAACTTACTCAAAATTCCAATACCATTTTTTCCCATTTTTGGGCAAATTTAGAGGAAAAATTAAACGTGCTTCAATTTTAATGAAATTTGTCTCGATGATTAATTTAAATATGTTAAATAAAATGCCCGTGTGCTTTTTCAATGGTAAACACAAAAATGGAACTCCAACATTTTTGTTGACTGCTTGGTTAGATACTCTGCACTACTAGGACTTTTTATCAATGTATCTGAAACACAGTGCATGACCATTAATCCACACTATATATCTGAGACATAAAATTTCGGTCACAAACAGCAGTCTGTCTGTTATCAAACATCGTATCGGCTTCGGCAGATCTGTGTTTGAGAAAAATAAGACTATTACCATAAAAAAGAATCTCATACCGTTTACTTAAATTTGCAATACGTTCATACTTCTCGTGGTGCTTTATGACCAAGAATGAATCAATTGGAAAACACAGTTTCTTCAAAGAGTTGAAACATTCCAAAATCACATAAAGAGAGATACATCCCAGCCGGCACATGACGTTAAAACAACCTTGTTACGACGTCCTTTTCAATGTTTTGACGTCCTTTTCAACGTCTATACAGCGTCGTTCTAACGTCGTGTGTCGGCTGAAAAGCCAACACAAGCCAAATCGTATCCCAGCCAAATCGTATCCCAGTATATCGTATCCCAGTATATCGTATATCCCAGTATATCGTATCCCAGCCAAATCGTATCCCGTATACACAAGCCAAATCGTATCCCAGCCAAATCGTATCCCAATTGCAACAATTACCTCAATAATCAAAAGTAGAGTTCTAAATCTTTTATACCATATCAAGGGATAAAAAACTGCTTTATTAAAAAAATGTCTATAAGGTATGGCAGAGAAGAAAAAAGGAAAAGAGGAAAACCACGTAAGCGTTGGTATGACAACATATATCAGTGGTCAAAATGAAACCTAAACCAACTAAATACTTTAACACATCGTACTATCTAGAACGTGCTTTCTCGTGTAAGTACGTAATCTAGCTTAACTGGAGACAGCGAACAATGATGATTTCATCCGGTTTCGAAAACACCTTCACTTTTCGATTAGATTTAGACGATATATACACGACCACCAACTAAATCGACAATCTATTCGCTTCGCACATTCGAATAACTCAGTGAAAATGACTAGTTTGCATACCTTGTTGGACAAAACAATGTCGGATAAACGTGACACAATTCTCGGAAGAGCACAAATAAATCTTTCTTACGAGACTATTTTTAATCTATTAATTTTTTTACAACTTTACTTCCTGTACAAAAAGGGGCAGGTATTACAAAGTATGGCATAACAGACTCGCATCTTTTACGAATTTAATTTTTTGTAATGATTTTCTTTCTTAAACAAACAAAAGCATTCGTTAAGGAGGTAATTTTGTAGCTATATATTATAATCTCTTCTTAGGGATCACGGAGAAAAAATTGTAAGTTCTTGCTAAAACTTGGAAAAAACCTTCTAGAAATGTGTATATCTTCTACCCGTCCTTGTTTCCGGATGATCCCACTTGTTCTTTTGGTAAATATGTGTAAGAATTTCTCTTACGAGTTAAGGTGAGTTTCCACTTGTTCGTATGGCGATGGGAAAATGATCATGTGAGCATGCGCACTTTGAATTTCTTGCTTTCCCATAGGCCCATTTTTCTGCTAATGATAACCAATCAAAGCGAGCTATTTCTGCCAACACAGGATTTTTATTGTTTTTGAGCAGCCAATCAAATGATCGTTTTCCCCGCTTGACGGAATCTCTATTCACTTTGAGCAGAAGATGAATTTTCCCGCCTGTCCTGTTCCCGTTCACGTTGGCAAATGGACAAGTGAAAATCCACCTTTATGTTTATTAATCCTTTAAGTGCCATTGCCGTGTATACGTGACATCTGGGGTCAAAAATACCGGGTCTGCTTCCGGGAGCCGTAACTTTCGACCACGTCAAATTGAAGGTCGATGATTGAGGCCCATATGAAAGTGAATTAAATTTCCTGTCGAATGTTTTTAAGTACGATCAATTTGGACAAACACAGCAACTTTTAGTGCAATTTGAAAATGGAACTTACCGCTCAATTTTCAATCTCGAAAATGGCAATTTTCCAAAAAGGGTCGGCACTTAAAGGGTTAAAAAAGAAATTTAAAATCACACAAACTTCCAATAAATAACTTAACTATCTCTACCCAATAAGTGGACAAACGCAGTTGTTAAGAGTGAAGTTTCAGTAGCATGCTCAACTTTCGAATATCGCTAAAAGCCGCTGTGTTGGTCATAGCTAAACATATTTGTCACCATTCGACAGGAAATTTAATTCTCTTTCACACGAGTCTCAATCATCGACCTCTGTTTTGAAGCATGATCAAAAGTCACGGTTTCCGAAGCAGACAGTGTATTTTGATCGCCAGATGTGGTATACTCTGTATTTATGTTTAAAGAGTGAAATCTTATTTCGATTTCTGTTAAAGCTTATCAGAAGAAAAGCTTAATTTCACATTTCGCTTTGTTCAGACGCAAAAAAAGGTTTGCAATATATTATGATATTCAATTTTATAAGTAACCGCAGTTGCAAATAAACATAAAGATAATACGTGGAAAATTAAATCCGTGAAACTAATTATAAACACTGTGTTTTGATTTCGTTTCTTAAAAAGTGTTATGAAGTCTTTTATTTTATTATCCTTAACATTCCTTTTGTAGGGTATCACGTTGAACTCCTTTAAACAAGTCTTATTATTCAATTTCCAACAAGTACGAGATATTTGTTAGAAAGATATCTTTCAACGTCTCGAAAGGACGTCCTAAAATCGTCTGTGAAGTCGTGTCTCGACTTGGAAAGGAGATGTTGTTGTGTTATATACTAACAGACTTGTAAAATGAGTGTAAATATAGAAGTAGGTCTTTCATTAGATGGACTTTTCAAAGTATGATCATAATACAACATTGAGATTGATATTTAGCGAAGGAAAATAAATCTGGGAATGTGTAGAGTTGTAGAGTTGTACTGAAAAGGTGATGTCGACATATTATTCATTTAGTTTTGGTCCTTTGACTCAAAGATTTATTATGTAAAAACTTAACAATATACCTGCTCTACATCCACGATAACATAAAGGATATAAAAATATGGATAAAAAAAAAAAAAAGCCCTATGGTCGAACACTGTTTTATAACTTGGCTTTAATATATTAAAACTAAGAAGACAGAATAAAGAATTTAATTTATAAAACGGTCCATTGTCCTTTACAATTCGCTTCATTTACTCTGGATGCACTAAACAAGCTGTTAACTTAAGTACTATCTGGAACTAATGTGGGGAATGTTTTTCTTGGCTTGACAATCAGAAGTAATTTATATTAAACTCTGAAAACAATAAAGGAAATCACAATCACAGATTGGCTTCTAGTTAAAAGTAAAGTGGTGCTTATCTTGGTATTGCTTATCTTGTATTGGGGTGTTATAATAGTTTTGAGAAACTTTAAGAGGGTGCATTTTTTTTATTACCCAAAAGTAAAGAAATTGCTTGTAGCAGGTCATTGTGGGTGTTCGCAAAAAAAAAAAAACTTTGGCAAATTATTTCCCTTGTTGCGCGTCGAGGGTGAAAAATTAGGTAAAATTTTTTTTATATATTTTAGAAAACTATTGTTCCTTGTTTTCCAGGCTAATCATAAATTAGTCATTTGTAGATGAGACATTTTTTTACATAAGCTCTGTATGATTTTTTCTTTCGGGTAAAATTGTTATCATCTTCTTTCAAATCGAAAATTGTATGTGTTCTTTTAAACAGTTTAAAGCTTTTTCAAATATATTGATTTAAAAAAAAGTGTTCTTAAAGCATCTTTTGAAATAACTTCTTCTGGAAAAAAATCAATAACAGAAACAGCCGCTACTTCTTCCACCATTTTATAAAACATTTTTAAGGTAATTTTGCAAAGTTGAATAGATTTTACCAAAAACCTTAAAACTTCTAAAGCATGAATACATTCGTTATAGATGTCTATGACCGTCTTATTTGTTTTATCTTTTCATCTTAATAATATGGTTCTGGGACCTATACAACCAACCAGCAACCAATTACACACAAAGAACAGAAGGGAGATAAAGTTTAATGACAAAAGACTTCTCCCTATATTTTCTTGTTATGATTCATTGTGTAATGAATAATAACCTAAAAATCTCTGATTAATAAATTCCATGAATATATAAAACATAATAATAAATAAAAACAGTTTTTCTTCCGTTTAGATTTTTATGTACTCCTAAGGACTCTAACAAGCTTTAACCAACTTGGTACGTATAGGCTAACAGTCGAGAAGAAGGGGAAAGTGGCGAAATTGAAATTTTCCAGACTTTAAACTTTTAATAGCTTAGATATTATTGGATAACAGGAATCTTGATTTACAAGATACACTGGAATCATTTTGACATGTTTTTATGTTTCATTTAATCAGGGATGTACTAATTTAACTGCAAGTGCACAATGTATATAACAAATGAGTCCGTACCATCAGACTCACTAAATTTGCCAAAGAAACATTGGGATGTTGAAAACATGAAATAGTTTTAAGACTTGGTATAACGTGTTTATATTAATTAAAAAAAAAAAAATTTAATTTCAAGGATGGAGTTAAAAGATCAGAGGGAAAAGAATATGGAAATATGAACACTAAAATTAGCAAAATTAAAAAAAACTTTGAAACTCGAGCCCGTTTCTTTGGCGTATGAAACAAATGTTTCCGGTAAATTAAAATCTGAGAGAAAATTTAACTAAAGGTCAATAGTTTTATACAAACAGAACAAGTTAAAATTTAAATAAACCACTACTACAAAATATAAAGGTGCGTTTCCACTTAAGTTGCGTTTCCACTTACATGGATCGGACCGGACAGGATCGGATCGGATCGGATTTGATTGACATATTTAAATCACGCATGCGCATTCGCGTTGTTTTTTCGATCCAGACTG
>JAUEKX010117616.1:0-13542 GCA_031834005.1 Dendronotus venustus
AGAAAATGTTGGCTGTCACCGAAATTAAAGTGACATGTTATGCTTGTAAAGTTGTAAGTGTACTGATTTCAATCAAGTCCCCATCGCCATGAACATACCCCACTAAAGTCTTTAAGAGACCTGGGCATTAATAGTAACTATGAAAAATTATTTAAAACATTTAACAAAAGTTAAAGAAAATTTTATTCGGCAAATAATTTCGGCAGACAAAATTTTATCCAAACCGAATTGTTTCAAAATTAGTTTTTGAAACAAGATTACTTCTAGGTGACGGAAATTTTATTCGACGAATAATTTTGTACGGTAAAGTTATGTTGCCAAGGACACGACATGAACATTACAAATATGCATGTTCTCTCTATTCCTTTATTTTTCACTCTCTATATATTTTTTAGTGCAATTATATGGCAGAATCTCGTACTCAGAAGTGTAAAGATGAGCAGCATATTTTTGTTACCCTCAAAAACCAAGTGAAGCGATTCTTTGCGTGCAAGTCATGTAAACATCGATGCATTGCGTATAATAAATTACCCAAACACCCTTGCACGTATGTAATGCATTATTATTTATTTATTTTGTTATTTATTAATTATTTCATAAAAAAACTATACATTTAAAATCGCTGTGATGAAAGTTTAACAAAAACTGAATATCATTAATTCTCTAACAAAGGTCAAGATTATCACTTGATAATTGTCTCAATATATTCTCTTGCCTCGTTTCAAAGATAAATATGTTTAAAATTGCCTCGTCATAATTGTGTGTGTGTGTGGGTTTTCAGCATTTCAGGGGTTAAATTCTAATAACATTGAATAACTTGTTAAAAAAGCAGACACGAAAAAACTACTTTAGAAGTTCGTTGCCGGCAATTTGGACTCAATTAACCCCTTATTTGGTAGTTTAGTACACACTTCAAATATACTGCTTTGGGGCCTAAACTTTATGATCTACTTCTGAAAACTGTAACGTTTAAACACTTGAAAGTAAATATCGATAATAAGTTGTTATAATGTTAAATTATAACAACTTATTATACAACTCCCCCCCCCCCCCCCCTTAAATAAAAATGCTTTGTCGCATTGGGAATAGGTTACAAAGAAGGAGAGCTGATAAGAAAGTGCTAAAAAAGTCCAAGTTACTCTATTTCGAAATCATTTTTTAATCTCTAGTTGATTGTATGACGTAGTTCTTCATTATTAGATTTTCTTTTCTTTTCTTTTTTCTTAGAAAATGTGGAGATATGAACTATGTAAAAACCACTATGGGGATAGTAAGTTTTTTGTTTGTTTTAGTTTTATCCTAATCGACTGAGCTCAAAGTGGGTGTATGGTGTAATCTTGTTTCAACATCCCTATATGTCACGTGTTTTTCTGTATAGGATATATGGGTTGTATGCCTCTCTTGAATGCTGAAAATTATTCTTCCTCAAATTAGCCACCCCTGAAGGCGGTTGTTAGAATGCATGGTAGTTTAAACAATAGTCGGAATGTTGTTGATAGATTTTTGTTTCTCGCTCTTACTAATCGTATTTATGAAATATGAAATATAAAATATATATATATAATTTTTTTATTTATTTTTTGTTAAGTAAGAGTCTCAAGGGACCAAAAAAAATCGTTCAAGGGACCGAGAAGTTCGGTCCCAGTTAGCAGTTAGTTCTTTTTATCCAGGGTCTAACTTACCACGATTATATTATATATAAACGAGAAAGGGCGTACGTATTCTTGTAAACAATTTTTCCATGAAGACGTCGACATCATCTACATAAGTGTTTGTAGACTGAACTATATCTTTTCTTTTTTTTGATATTGATCAAGTCTGGACCGACTTTTTTGTTGTGAAATCTTTTGAATACCTTACCTTCCCGTTAGATAATCTACTTTGATTGGTGGCAATTTTCCAATGGCTTTATTTTCTATGTAACTGTATCTTTTAATTGCTCTATGGCTGCCTATCGACAATGCAACGTTTCTTGTTTCAATTTTTTGTTACAAAATTTTCGTTTTGGCGCTAACCATAATGGAGCTTAAATGGAAAAAATTATAATCGTTTTCCATAATGGCATTTGCTTTCTATTTTTTTAATCATTTCTTCGCAGATATCTTTGATGTGGTCATTAGGCAATGGTAGATTATAATGACTGCATGCTAATTTCTTTCGGTACAACAATGATTGTGTTTTGGTTTCATTTTAAACGGTGAACGTCGTTTCAAATAAAATAAAAACTCTGTTGTTTTATATTGATTTTCTTAAAGCTTGCTTCTATATGGCAACAACCAATTAAAGATATGAAAATCTCAGTGTACACGTCTGAATTCAGCTAACGGTCTATGCACATTGTATTAATCCATAACGAGCTTGAGATTTTCCCCCATAACCCAGTTTTCATGAAAATCTGGTGTCCTTTTACGCGAAGTGTGTTATCACTTTTCGAGGTTTGGTTATGTAATTCGTGAAATATCAACTTTTGCAGGACTTCAAATGCTTTGTAGAATCGAAATCTCATATCTTCAAAACTAAAAAATGGTAAAATCGTCCGATAAGTTTGTCTGAAATTATATTAAATTGTCAAAATATCCCCTGCCGCTCTTTCTGTTGAATTGAACACCGAATTCCATTTGCAAACTCTTGAGTAATCTTTAACTCTTAACTTAACCAACCATAATGGCGACTCTATATATCTCTATAGGTCTGCCATCTTATGTCAACAACAGTGAAATAGCATTATATTTGTCTGTATCGCTTGTCAATAAGTTTTCCCTTTCTGGTATTCAGGTCTTAGTGTTTCTAATAGAAGATTTTGCTTATAAGATACATGTAATCGTAAATTATGACGTGTAATTATAAACACGCTATTTCATAAAACTTGTCCAACCGGTTTTTAGTTATTCGCTAAATCCATCATCTTTGTCAAATCGGACAACAAAAAAGGTACTTAGACACGGTCCGTTGGATATGATGGTCCAAAGTACAACGTACTACACAGTCCTTTTGTTTTTAATCTCGATAAGGTCATTTTGTGGTAGTTGTTCTTTTAATTAAACGTTATGTTTTGTGAAAGGAAACGGTAAGCTTTTAATGAGAGTCTTCTAGACGAACCTTGCATACTTCATATATGTCATACTTTTTATATCCCCATGCATTTTGGTCCTAACCTCTTCAACAATCATTCTTTTATAGTTTAAATATTAAACTCTTAATATCCTTCCGTTTTCTCTTTCGGTTGAGATAATTATAAGATAGGTATCCTGGCTAATTTTTTTGAGACTTTAAAGTTCTAGAGAAACTATTTCATTCGAAATATTATACGTTGATAAAATAATTTGCAAAGAAATAAATAAAGTGAGAATTAAGTTTCGCAAAAAAAAAGAAAAAAAAACCCAGAGAAAGAGCGCTCTCTGATAAAGTTATATATTTTTTATAATTTAACGATGTTACGTCACAAATGTATAATTTATGCAGCACAGCATAAGGAGGAAGTTTTTTTGTTCAACATTTCCATCTATGTGGTGATTCGCAAAATAAACCAGGAAATTTAATATTCAGATATTAATTTGATGCAGTGCAATAGTGGACGTTGAAATTTATTTACCATGTATTTACGATGTTATTGGTTGGAAGATTCTCATCTGAAGACTTGAATTGAAAATTCTTCAAAACAAGATTGTAGCAATACTCATGGGGAATTCCGGCACTCTGATCGTAACCTGCCTGGTAAGGGGTTCCAGTCAACCACCAGTCACAGTAGCGTGGACTATTTGCTCTAGGTTTCCGTTGCAAAATAGTGAAACTGCACTAAAGATTCTTTTCCAGTTAATTTTCGAGTTCCAGTAGAAATAAATTAAGAAACGTTTGAGCTTCAAAATTACCAAATTTTAAAAATCCTCAAAGTTCAACACAACACTCTGGTGTTGTTATTAAACGAGTTTTGGAAAAGTCATGTTTTATTTTGTTAATATTATTTCTAGAAATTCCCTTTCATTTCGATGTTGTGTTGAACATTTCTGAAATTAAATGGGACGCAAAGATTCCAAAAATTCACAGAATTTTGAGCAAATGCAAGAAGAAAACATCAAACATTGTTTTCCAACACAGATCAATTTAAAGAACGACATTTTTTATGGAATTAATTCTTGAGATTTTGCCACCTATTCGCTAAAAACCTTTTGTTGTAAAACCTTTCGATATTGGTCAACCAATTGTGTATGGGCATTTCAATAGCGGTCAACTAAAATCGTTTAAATCGAGTCGACAAGTCTCGTTCTACTTGTATTTTTGAAAGAAAATCCTTACGTAATCAATTTCTTCTAAGGAATTTAAAAATTTGACCTTGAAATGAAAAATAGGGACAAATGATCAAATATTGGTCCGATCTTATCAGACCAAAAACTGTATATTGCGTCTTAATGCTTTTTCTTTAATTCTCTGCCGAGCAATATTTTAATTTATAATTAAAATAATACACGCTTTCCTTACAAATTCGTGATTAAATAAGGGAGAGTAATATCTCATTCCTTGTACGATGCTTTGGTTTGTTCGATATTTATTCAACAGCGTATGCTTGTGGTTTTATAACTGTTTGAAAACAAAAACAAACAACTTCAAACTGGAAGAAACAATTGTATTGTTAAAGAATTCTCTCCTTGTTTACGCGCGAGCCAAATTATTTCTACTGCTTGCGTGTTATTTTTCTGATTGTAAGTTAATTTCGTTTGCTATTGCATACTGAGGTATTCTTCTCCATAAAAGGTGTGTAAATTGACAAGAGACAATCAAGCTCGATTCGTAAACAATCTCAAAATGTTTTTGTTTTGGTTCGCAATTTTTCATCAAAATTTGTGGTATTTTCCTCCCTTACATCTTGTATACCTCTTGTATACCTCTTGGTTACAATAATCAGCCTTATAAGGTCATTTGCTGCAACTACTCAGTGCAAATTTCAATTTTGTTGACGTCATGTTTTTGTAAATCCTTGTACCGCATACAGCATGCCATCGAGATTCTTTAACAGTTGTTGTTTGTTAACCACAACTCGGACGGAAGTATTTGTCCGCGAAAATTCAGCTAATAAGCAGGTTAAGCAAATGCAACTTTAGCACATACGATGTGCAATGACAGACCGATCATGAAAAGTTTCGTTTGCTTAACCTCGCACACCTTTTCAATTTTAGCCTGTGTTCCTTGTGTGCATATCCTCTACATTACATTTCTTTCGCAATCTTACCTACCATTTTGAAAATAACAGACAAACAGACCTACTACTTTCTTATATAATATTTCTTTCTAAAAATAAATGAAAGGCTTTTGACGATCTTTAAATAATCAACTTCAAAGCTAAGCTTAAAGACAAAATATACTATACGATTGTTAAAAAAAACAACCAGGAAAACTTATTGATCTGGAATCTATTGATTGATCCTACAGATGTTTAAGAGCTATTCGCGAGCTATAATTTTGTCAATCGAATTTTTGTATATAAGAAATGATTTAGAGCAACTGATGGAGTTTGTCACCAATAAAAAAAGATGTTTTTTAATTTGAAAATAAAAGTTTCCAGGAATTTATGAGAGGTGTTAGGTTGTAAATTTCTCTCGCGTAACTTTTACGATTACAATAATTGCTTATTAGGTGATATTATCAACGCATGCGCGTTTGGAATTATTTACCATTTAAACTAAGAAATTGCAGAAGAAAAATGGTCATAGTTGTCATTCTCCAACAGAATGTTTTAACAACATTGTAATGATGTTAAAAATGAGAAGTTAAGAAACTCGAAACTGTATATGAATAGTTTCTTATAACTAATTCATGCAACAGTGTTCTTTGTTTCTTATTAATGATTTATGATTGTGTGACGTCATCAAGTTTAAATCTGCGTCAATACAATTTTAGCGATGTAACTTTCTTTTATATGAATGCTGAATAGAAATCTTCCCTAATGAATGGTGCTCCATATGTTGACCATCGATCTAGCTGGGGTTCCACTGCAAGTTAATAACGCGAGGCTGTTTCCTGACTAATAATGAAAATTTGAAAGCGAGATTACATATCAGCGCTCCATCTTTTGAGAGTTGATGATTCTTTGTCTGTTTTCGGATGCAGTAATTTTTGATTATTTGAAAATAAAAGGTCGATGATTGAGGCATATATGAAAGAAAATTAAATTTCGTTTCGAATGGCAATAATGTTACTAAATATGTTTACTTTCGAGTGCCGTTTGAAAGTAGAAATAACCACTGAAAGTACACTTAAAGAGTTAAATAAAGGCTAGTTCACTAGTCTATTCTATTTTTTCTTTTGTAAGAACATATTGTAATTTTGCGATTAAAGTAAAAAACAAACTTCTTAAGGGAGATTAAAGATTAAATTTATCCTTTTAAAAATCCATTTGACCTCTACTTTTCCATAAAAATGTACTTTTATTCTCTAATTTTGAGAAAGTTTTTAATCCAAACATAAACAAGTTCAGTGGAAGAGGGAATCGTACCTTGGAATCAAACAACATTTTATTACTAGTTCTAGACCCCTTTAGGTAGTTTCGCAATTTTATTTTTTATTGAAATTGATTCTCTCATGACGATTTGAATTCCTGGATGACAGTTGTTTAATTCCATGTGTTTACTTCTCTCAAAGGCGAATCTTGAGGGTTGGTAAGCACATGTGTAGGAGAGCAAAAACACTTCAAGATAATTGTGTTTTCACTCTCCTTCGCAGCTTTAAAATAGTTTAGTTGGATCACCTGATGACTGGTCAAATGACTAACGTCCATTAATTCCGATCATTTAAAAATATCCGTGTTGAATCAAAAAAAATAATAAAAAACAAAAGAAAAATGGCGAAAGATGTTCAACTTTTTTTTTACACTGGTAATGACCAATTTTCGTTAAAAAGGGTCACATTAGACGTGTATTATCATTTTTAAATGATTGTTTATTCTTCCTATAATTTCTCGTCATGAAATCTAATTTACATAGTTTGATCAAGATCTTCCTTTCGATATGACCCTTTGCTTTTTCGAGGGAAATTGTTTTGTACGGTTAGGTATGTCGTTGTTTGCTCATTTTTGGAGGTCCTTCGGATTCTCAAGAAGATATTTCGCTTGGCTTTCCTTGAACCACGTGACATCATCATTATATCATCATTATATCATCATTCTAATACCGCTATTTAATTGACTGAAAAATTCACATTAAATTATGACATTCTGATCATTCCAATCTAATTCTATGTGTTATTTAAAAACTCATTCCGATAATCCGGTTTTCCCGTTTCCAATAGATTCGGATTCCATAAAGTTGTTTGGATATGCCTAGCTTCTTTTGGTATTTTTGTTATTTCATAAGGAAATTTCTACCCGACCCCACTGCAATTACCTAAAATTTCTCTCACATAATGCTAGCTGGTAGCCTGGTCGCCGTTGTTCCTCATTTTAGCCGGTGTTTCTTGTGCGCATAATTTCTACATGCTTTCTACCGTTACGGTACCTACCATTTTGAATAATACACAGAAAATCGTACATAGAAATGATAATTGTTTTTCATTTTTATTTATTTTGTTGTTTTACAGGAAAGGAAAGGTCCAAAGATTGGTGGCGAAACACTTGAACTTCGTGGAAAAGAAAAAAAATTCATCAACAGTTTGGTATAGCTGTATGATATTGTACCTCCTGTTTTATACTTGTTTTCATGAGAATTTGGACGTTGTTATGTATTGATTTACGGGGGTAAAATGCACTCGTTTTTTCGTTTAACAATATGACAAGTCTCCCTTCGTTTTCTAGTGAACTTAAAGACTGCGTGACTATAATAGAAAAAACTTTGAAATCATAAATACATGTATTTGTAAGGTACTGTTGAAATAAGAAGGCTTGTACTTTAAATTTGTATGGAATTCAACAAACCTTTATACTATGGCGTTGAGGCTAAGGGTGCCGCGAGTGCAGGCTATTTTTACATTATTTGTTTCTATGTATTATGTTCATTTTTTTATCTAACAGAATGTTTAAAACATAACGTTGTTTACGTTGCTGTCCTTTGTCAATTTTTTTATGTAAAAATACTATTTTTTATTTTGTAAATCGATTTTTCTTTTTCATGAGTTGCAAGAAGAAGATTTAGGCGACTGAAAATACATTTTTAACAATTATTATAATATTTTTTAATAGTCAATATCTTTACTGAAATTTACTGAAAGTATAGTTTATTTCTCCCTCATTCTCTCTGGTTTTCTAGATTCACCTATGAAAGAAAACTAAAGATTTTTGCGAAAATTAGGGATCTGGTGACTAGTTTACCCATAAAATAAAGTAACAAATAATAAAATTAAAGAAGAAGGAAATTAATTGATTAATTTTAATAACAAGAATAATAAGTAACTATAAAAGAACAAGAACCACAAACAGACTTGGCTA
This sequence comes from Dendronotus venustus, assembly GCA_031834005.1. Classification (NCBI taxonomy): domain Eukaryota; kingdom Metazoa; phylum Mollusca; class Gastropoda; order Nudibranchia; family Dendronotidae; genus Dendronotus; species Dendronotus venustus. The sequence goes on from JAUEKX010117616.1 coordinate 8,411, forward strand.
GGCAATAGTTAGTTAGCTGGTGGGAATCAAACAGTGAAATTGATTGAGTATTCTAATTTTAGACTGTGTATATATGCGGTGCAAATCTCTGGTGTGGTCTTCATATCATTAATTTGTTTATGATTTTTTGAAATTCCCTTCCTGAATTCGGAGAAGAAAATGCATTATTTATCAACTGATATATTATGTTGTTTTGTGAATACTATTTTCATTTTGATTTTTTGAATATAATGACGTCAATATATAAATTATCATAATTATTTCAGGCTGCATAATTATGATCATGATCGCTAGTGGATATAAACTAGTTGAATTTTTTGTAACTGAAGCTAAAAGTAAAACTTGAGCGATTTTGCCAAGATATTTATTCCAGGAGTATAGACGTTTACATTTTCATATTGATAACATTTTCAAGTTGTTTTTCTTAGATCCTTCATAAAACGTCAATGAAGAGTTATTCTACAAACTCTCTTCCTCAAAAATTGAAAAGGCAATATCTGTCGAAAATTCGTTGTTTCCGAGAAAATAGAGAAACGGCCGTTAATTTTTCCCGACTCTCAATTGATGATGTCGTGTAACAGCACGTACTGTCTTACAATGATGTTATATGAAAGAAACTTTGTTCAACCTGATGTTAAATGTGTCTGAGTACAAAATTTGATATGATTATGAGTGCTTATGATTGATTGATTGATTGATTGATTGATTGATTATGACTGATTGATTGGTTGAAAATATATTTGCAGATGCAATCGTCTCCTATCTTAGAGAACAGTATTTTTTATATTTATTGATTTTCACATCAAATATCTGCGGAGGAGAGTAAAAAACTAGTTTCCCTTGGAAAAACCTTAACATAATTGGTTTCTAGCTCTCCTTCACATACGTTCGATGCACTCTAGTTGTATTGCCATAAGAACCTACTTTCAGTCTGCTTTTTGCTATTTTTTCATGAAAACAAATGTAATCGTAGTATTTTGTGATAAACGTGTGCTAAAAAAATTTTTTCCTAATTGATTATTAGGCAAACTTCATGTTTGTAAACCATAAAATCTTTTGAGTTCTTTGATACTTTTTCTCCCCAATAAATTCTATAATCTCAAAACGTTCGAAACGACGTCGTAAAAGCATTCGGTTTTTGCATTTTTTCTGTATTTAACTTTTTATTCTTTTCACTGGAATGCATATCGAAGGTTTTTATTTTTTAGTCTATACACAAACGTACGTTTGTAGGATCGAACATGAGATTTCGTTTATCCTTGTAATATGAGTGGGTATATTTTTTTGTTTTTTTATCTTATTACGTCATTCTAAAATGGGGAAAGGAATTATGGATTTCCTCAAACATGTTGTTGGCTTACAGGTTAATTTCGTAAAATTGACGTCGCATTCGCGTATATCCTCGTACTTTAACTTTGAGAAATTTTTATATCAATACGCTCGCTAGTATTTTAATTGAGTATTCACGTGGACCTATAATAGTTGCATTGGACCTAAACTACGTCTAAATATTATAAGGTTACATATGCTTTCAGAGGCGGATCTAGAGGGATGGTGGATTCATGTGTAGGAGAGCAAAAAAGCCAAACATTACGCTCTTCTCCACAGATGAATTATCTGACCCTATAAATTCGCCTCCATATTTTTTAGTTTTAGAACCAATAGTTTTCCTATGAGTAATTCCATTCATAAATTTGTTTAAAACTTTTCTATTCTGTCTAGTCTAGCACGCCTCTAATTCGTAAATATTTCTCTTTATTTTCTTGCTGAGATATGCGTGGTTTTTTTATATTTTATATGTGAAAATTTCGTATAAAATTCGGGCATGCGTAGTAATTGGTAACCCCACGTGGTCAGCCTACAGAAGTTAATCCATATATACATTATAAAAAGTTTTTTGTAGGCGGTTATTATTGTTGTGATTGCACGCTGATTTTGTATTTTCTTGTTTTTAAATTATACCACGCATGTTGCCATAACAACTCACGTCTTTAAAAAGTCTAAATTTCGTATCTTTATACAATACACCTTTTTACAATTTTGACCTCGTTTGGATTCAAATTTGCCGATCGTTCCAAGTGGGCTGGTTTTGAAAAGATAAAATTATCGTATATGTCAATGGAAAAGGCTTATGTTATCATTGTATCGTGTATTTTGTTTGCCAACTCGAATTTATATTCCTTTTCATATTTTCCTTTTCTTCTTTTCGCCAACAAGTTGTATAAAAGGTCATTTACGCGTTACAACTTCCTGAAACAGAAAGTTGTTTTCCTGGACATATTTCCCGCGTCATCATAATCCAAAAATGAAGTAATGACTGAACTTCGCTGATGCTAATTACGCCTTAATTAAGTGAGTAACGAAGTGTCTGGTTTTAAGAGAGAACGTCTGCGAAGAAGTGTAAAAAAGCAATTATCGTTTGAAGAAACACTTGAGATGTTTCATGTTCTCCTGCACAGAAATGTAAAATGTTATTTGATTTTTACTTCCCATTACTACTATTATATTTTTAAACTGTTTTCTAAATTTCCTCTGTGAAGATGTGTTTACGTGCTCTAAAAAATATTTCCTTATAAGGATTGTTGCAAAGGATTTCTTTTATGGCATTACCTAAAGATTTCCATGAACTGCACACGCAGCGGATTTCTAAAACATGAACACACGTAAACTAGTAGACAATTTCTTTTTATTTCGAAGATAAGAATATATTGGACAATTTCCCTCACTTTGTTGTCTGAAGTTCTTGTCCAGATTAAGGCCGGGGAGAGTTCAAGGCATAATTATATTTCTAAAATTATTCTAAAACTGATTGGAGCATGTATACATTGCCCACTTTCCGTGCGAATTATTCCACTGTTTCCGCTGCTCTTTGTAGTGATAGGTAGTCCGGTAATCCGTTTATTAAGGGGTCCGTGAGTTGATTGTACTTCAAGTTAACTCTCATATTTCTTCTTATTCTTCATCTTGCTTTAGTACTAGACGTTAGAAAAACGTTAGATGGACGTAATATGGACGTTAAAAAAACGTTATTACAACGTCGTTTCAACGTTTTGATGTTGTGTCAACATCCATACAACATCGTATCAACATCCATACAACATCCATACTACGTCGCTCTAACATTTTATGCTTTTTCAGTGAGAAAGACGCACTAAAAGAAATTCTTCTTCAGTTTTTCTCCTTTGCTCATAGACGCCTAGTCATTCGATAATTGTGTTTGAACAGAGGCTAATTAACGGCTCATATAATGTCATCTGTTAGATGATGGAATTGAATAAGATTAGTCGCGATACCTTTCCAACTGATATTGATTACTCACAAAGGATTTAGGGGGATTAGGGATTGTACGTTGATTTTGAAGGATTATGAGAAAGGTTTAGTAGTTTGAATGGTATCAACGTCATCTTTCCATGAAATGAAATGTGGTTCTGATAGATAGCCAGATCTGCTGGTGATGAAATAATATCCGAAAAATGATATATTACTGCACTCAATATTAAAATTACATACGAAGTGAAACTTTTTTGTGTTGGGACTAAAAATAGTAAGGAAGAGGATAATTTAACCAGGTTTGATAAGACTGGATAAAATTTGGATCACTATTGCATATTACTTATCTACATTCATTTTTGGGTTTGAAAAAAGGACTTGAAATGAAGAAAACCTTTTTATTGGCATACCCCCTCCCCCCAATAAAACTAGGTACTGAACTAGCAAAACTTGTTTCCTACTTGTCTTGAAAACGAGATCAAAACAAGATTGTGACATCACAGTCTGAACAAGATTTCATTAATGATGACATTCGTGTTGTTGATAAATGATTTTAATCTTTTAGCTTCAAAGGAATTTCGTTCATTGAACCTATTTTCATTCTGTTTAAATTGAACCCATTAAAGAAAATTAATGGATCCTTTTCTTTTAAAAAATCCTTTTCTACAAAACGCAAGCATTAGAAGTGATTAAAAACCCAGCTATAATTATACCAGCTTAATTATTACGTAATGTTAGAAACATTATCATTCATATTATCTTATTTAAATTTATAAATAAATATAGTTGAAATTAAGATGATAATTTGTCAGTTGTTACAAATGTAGTTAATTAAGTAAAACCTGTTTTTCCTGTTGTTTTTTTAACCCCAATTAAAAAAGAAAGCTGGGATTTCACAGGAGTGATAAAAAACTGTTTGTTTTCCATCGCAGATTATTGAATATTATATTAGAAAGTGAGAAGTCTACTTCTGATTTCAACCGAACAGACAATCTTGTAATAACGAAATACATTCTTCTCTCATCGTAAAGTTTTTAAATGGTAGTTATTTCACAGTCGAAGAATATCATGGAAAGTTAATACTGAAAGACTTTTTAGGTGTTTAATGAAATATCGTAATCACCTAATAAGATGGTTTGACTAAACATTTCTTTACAGATTGAATACTTATTTGAAACATTAGTTGTGTTAATATGTAGGCTACAGACCGAGAGAACAGTAAAAAAGGCAACATCAACGGACAAAGACTAAAAAGGTAAACAAACGTATTTCTTCTTTAGAGACCAATTCATTTCATTTTGGATGGAAATACGTTTTAGAAATCTTAAAAATTATTGTATTTAGTGTGTGCATATTGCAGAGCCGATTTAATACCCGCAAGATATTGTTTTTTTGTGTTTAAAACGACGTCCTTCGTTAAATATTCTATATGATCTGAGTGTCCGAAAATAATATTAAAATTTCGGACGGCATGATGAAGAGAACGTATAATGATGATGCTGAGATACGTTCCGTTTGGACAATACGAAACGGACATCTTCATCTGTCTGTCTGTTCATATAAATTCGTCCCAATTATTGGGCAATTAGAGATTTCCCCTTCACCAGTGGTGAAGCCAATATATTTCGACAACACTTGCTATTATCACAATAATTAGCTATGCAAAATGATAATCATGACATCCTGCATCAGAGAGGGATCAAGAGGTTGACAAATACATACGTAGGAGAGCAAAAAATGCATTATCAATTGAGAAATACTGAAATGCTCTCCTTCGCAGACGCCTCTGTGCAACACCCATAAAACAAATTACTTGACCTCCATCGAGCAAAGACTTTTCCTGATTTTCTAGGCGTAGACCA